>CAJVPY010001836.1:0-18011 GCA_910591965.1 Dentiscutata erythropus | reverse complement strand
TCTTATTGCTAACACCACTAACAAGCTTATTCCGCTTCAAAAACCAAATCTGAAATTCCGATCTCTAAAAAAAACCTGCTGTTTGTTATTTTTTTTAGTGCGTGTTAAAATTCAAACAAACCCCTTACCTAGCTCAGAAAGTTGAATCTAAGCTAACACAACTTAAATTTAAGGCACTAAAACGAAGCGGTACTTTAAAGTGTATAAATAAGTTACCCAATCAGACGAATTTAGAACATGACACAATTTTCGTAGATAATCATTAAACAAACCAGCCAATTAGCAGGCGTAATTCGGTAGAGAGCATTCTATTACTATATTAACCAATCAAGCGATCCTGATCTAATTCTCATTAATGAACCTGCTTCAGATTCGTTTGACAAAACAAACTTCCGCTATACTTGTTATTCTGTATCTTAGGTCGTATTCACAACAACATACAACACTTTCATGTAGAGACCACGGACATATGCGGTAACATAATAGTGATTAATTGTAGCCTTACGCGGAATTTTAAACGAATAATAAAAGCATATGTATATGGGATGCTGGGAAAGGGAACAAAATTGACATAAAAAAAGTTTCTTCACAAAAAATTAATTATCTCACAAACTATTAATCAGAATACTTTTGGTACCATTCGATTCGTCTAATCAAATGGTACCAAAATCACATAATTCCAATTAATAGTTCGCGAGATAAATTAATTTTTTGTGAATAATTATTTTATGTCAATTTCGTTCCTTTTCCCAGCACAAAGCCTATATAATTGTTAAATTTATTTTCTGTCATCTTAAATCCATAATTATCACATTATACAACGATAGATCAAAATTATAATACGAAATATGTATATGGTTCCTCGCATAAATATCGCACAATTTGTTTCACACAAAAATGTTTTCAAATCGCATAATCTGGGGTCTCTACTTCCATGTTATTTTTAAATAACTTGCGTTATTTTATGCTTAGTCAAGACTAAAGAGGTAAAAGGTTGTTTTTTTATAAAGAAAAAAAAACATGTTATCACTGGAATGATGAACAATATGCAAAAAAAGTGATCTAAATATAAAAATGATCTCTGTTAATTTAAGTCGCTGACTTCAGTGTCAACATTATAATTTCGAAAAATTATCGCTCGATATTGACATAATGATTATCTTTTAACAGACTCAAATAAATCAACAAATTATACAGGTGAGAGAAACTAATATTATCATTTAGAATTGAGTAGATCTTTCGATCATAATTAAATGCTAAACGTTCTTATTCTCAAATCTTGCTAGCCTTTTTGCACGCAAGTCATCAATGGACAGTTCATCATTAGCTGAGTCTTTTGAATTAAGATTTTGATTATGGGTGTTATTTAAATTCTCTGCACGGCCAGCTGTTTCAACACTTTTAAGGCTTGCTGCAATTGCCATATTTAAATCACTGTCGTAAGAACTATGGTCCTTTGAAGGTTCCGGGTGTGATATAGCGTATTCATCAGCTTGGCTTGTTGGAAGCGTACCTCTTATCACGAAAATACTGTAACCTTAATAATTTCAATATTAAATAGTTAAATTTTAGTTAATTTTTGCTTATAGTAGTTAAAATTTTAATAATTTTTTACCATCAGTTTCCAACTGTTTGAGTAACATTCCTAAATAAATCTGACTAATCCATTCAGGTCCATTAAATAGAGAATCCAAATTATACCATCTTGATTTTATCCCGCCGAATTTCCGAAGAGTAAACCTTATAAAAATGACAAAATTAAGCACATGGGAACTAATAGTTTTCCTGATTTATTGGCTGCTTCCATATATATGGTGGCGATTAATAGATATAAAGGGATATCGAGTTTTTACCAGTGTTCGCGAAGATTGCATATGTAAGCTTCTTCATCCCTAAATTAAAGATTGAAAAATTTCTATCCACATTATGAATATATAAAAAAAAAAAAACAAGTATAATATATTTTAAATACTCTGGAGCTTTCTTTGAATCACGGCCTTCTTCTGAACCAACTGGTACAAGTTCTACACATTATCATTTATTAGTATACAGATTGAACAAGTATAAATTAAGTTCAATATATTAACTTACCGAGATTCCACACTTTCAATGCATGACTCAAAACCTACGATGGATAAAAAAAATATACAATATAGTTTTACACTGGAAATTAGAAATGTCTGGACTTTTATTATGATAACGCTTTTGGAATTGTGAATTTTAGTATTAATAAACAAAAATATTACTACAATGCCTTATAGGCTTCTTTTTAATTGAATCATGAATACTTACTTGCACTGAAAAGAATCCTTCAAAAGAATTTTTTTTTTAAAAAAAAAAAAGAAAGTGAAATCGATGAAATATAGAGTTGTGCTCCCTTAATAGCTATAAATTTACCAGAATCATCCATGTTTTGACTTTTTTGTGCTGAGGCATTTTCCCCTAACAATCCAGTTGGTATCTGTTCAACCCCCTCTTGTAAAGCAGCATGCTCAGCCTGATCCAAGTTTTTGGCAATTTCACTCAAGTCAACAGCTGTAAAGTACTCTCCTGTCGAACATAAAATCAGGAAATTTGACTAGAAAAACCACGAAAATAGCACTAAAATAACTACCTTGAAGAAGGGAATTAATACAATGTTGGGCACATAAATAGCCTTCTTGCTTTATTTTTTCCAAAGATAAAAATGATTAATATTCTAAAATACAGATAAATGTTTCTATGCTTTCTTATACTTTACCTTTTCCCATATTATGTATGGAATAAGGTCCGACATTGCGAATTTAAACTTGCGTATATTTTTACTAGGACCGTCACTTAATGACGGGGGTTATATAAATACAAGTGTTTATCACGTGGTTGTGGACTGGTTGTAACCAAATTTTACGTTAATATGTTCGCGAATTTTAATCGCTTGAGATAGGCTCTTGACGAAATTGATGACATTAAGGATCCCTGAACCTTTGGTCATAAATATTTATTAGAAAGACTAGTTGGTCTCGCACTTATTCGCGGTCACCATAAATCATGTGAAAAATAAATTGACCAATATTCCTAATATTAAAAATATTAGAAATATTAGAACATGCATACATTAAAACAATGTGGAAATAAAATATATAAAAACAGATCCCCTGAAATTTACAGCATTTGAGAAATTCCCCACGAAAGTGAAGGATCTTCTACGTGACTTAGCCTTTAACTCCTTTACCGAAATTTCACGTACAGGTGACCCTCGTTAATATCAACCTATTTGAATTAGATAATTATGTTGAGCATTGTTATTTATCAAAGAGATAATAATTTATAGGTTGAACTCAATTTTTTTATAAGAGGGTAGTGTATATTTAAATTTTTTATAGTAGAAAGGTTATTATATAGAATTTTTATATGTGTAGTATAAAGGTAAAGATTATAATTTTGGGAGTTTAGTATAAGTTTAGGTTGTATTAGCGAAGGATTGATAATTGATAAACGAAGATATTAACGAGGGCCACCTGTACTTCGTCTTTCTATCAAAAGCTACTAGCGTTAGACCGTTTCATTTATGTCTAATGGTATACTTACTATATTCGCATTTACAAATCTTCTAAGAATACATGTCACTAGTAAACTGGTTTGAGAGCAAAGCTTTAAAAGTTACGATATTAAATGTTATTACCACTAGAGCTGTTACCCGAGTCGAAAGCTCAATTTTAAGTTGTAATATATCGGGTATACAGTATCTGCTTGAAATTGCCTTGAGATATGAATTGATATCATTCGATGAGACGAATCGAATGGTACCCAAATCATTCAATTCGAATCTCGAAAAACTATTTAATGAATTACGGCAGAATTATGGCACGTTTGCCGTAATTCATTGAATCATTATTTGCGAATACCTTGTGATCCAGTGATTCGAATTGGATGATTTTGGTACCGTCTCATCGAGACGAATATAATTGAGTTTTTTGTAAAAAAATTACGACCAATTACGGCATTGCGCTTACACCACTACCCGTAACCTAACCCGAGAAACAATTCTACTAATTTTTCCTTTACAAGATTTGCTACGTAATTGTTAGCTACGTATACAATAGACGATTAATCTAGATGGTTTGAAGTAAACATTTTGATATTTCTAAAATCCTGTAATATATTTTTTTATTCTTTTAAGTATAACGTTGAGCTACCGAGCTAAATGTTAAATTAAAATAGAGTCGGTTACCCAAATCAAATGTTATATTTATATCTAAATTTTTTTAAATATAAGTTTGAAATATTATTGAGATGTAAAAAATTGGTGCTACGTGACTAAAAAAAAAAAAAAAAACAAAGCCTTTTTTGGCTTAAATATCTATATAGCCTGACATAGCAGAATTTCCCATCATTCATCCCAATTTTATAAATCAAAGTTGAAATAATCATTAAAAAAACTGTACATTAAAATAAAAAAAAACCCCTAAAAAAAGAAAAACCAAAGCATATAAAATTTGTCGTCGTTGTGGACGGAACTTAAAAAAAAAAGAATGTGTGTTACTAAACGCAAAGATTATTTGTTGTTAACCATTTTTGATATTAGAAATACAAAAGTTCATTCTATAATTTTTTAAAGTTTCTTAAAGAGAGATTAATAATATTGATATAACCGTGGCGTTGATGCCGGAGAACACTCATTATGCGGAGACTGATGTGGTTTTCGTGAAGAACATCTTGAAAATTCATAAAAATTTTGGTCCGAGCAATTTTTACAACCCAGTGATGTAGAGCGGATAGCATCTTTTCGTTTACATGCTTCGCTACAATATAGGTTTTCGAGAGTAAATATCCGACGATCGCATACGGGACACCAAGAAAGATCCATTATTATTATTATTTATAAAAGCGTATTCGTCACCTTCAAATTATCAGAAGTAAAAAAAAAAAAGTGTATTCGCTATCAGACTATTATTTAAATAAATAAATTTAATTATGGATTTAATAAATTCTAAAACAAAAATGGTTTGGGTAAATAAAATAAATAATCATAAGGGTTTTTGTAACGAATTCATTTCGACAAATTATATCAGCTTTGGTTTTTAGACATTAATAGATTAGACTTGGTCAAAGAAACGAAGAAAGATAAATGCGATTTTTGAAGTTTTAAATACAAAAAACCAATTCCTGAATTACCAAATACGTTATTATGTTCTTTAGTTTGTTCTTTCCTCTTTGAAACTCATATTAATCGGTGGTAACTATATTACGTATATTATATTGGTACGTAACTATTTTGCTTAATTGTAACGGTTACAATTATGATAGACATGATAAAAATAGTTAATTTTATAATTTTTTTTGTTAGTTCAAGGAGGTCTCACTATGAAGCAAATATAGTAGTAACAAATCTGCGCCACTTTGCCACTTAAAAGATCTTCTACGCACCGCTAAGTAAAACTTTTTAAGTTGATTGCTAATTGATTAATAAATTAACAATCACGTGAGTGTTATTAAGGCTAAATGTGAAGTAAGGCGGATCCGACAATTTTGTTAATAATCAAATAAAATCTTGTAGAAAAATTTTTGTTTTCTTAAAAATTTGCTTGCTATTAATTAACGAATTGATTAACGTTAAAAATTTGTTTTCTGTATCAGGTATTAAATTGAATACCTAAAGTTATTAAAGTAAAAAAGGCGACGAAGGAAATAGTGATCGTACCCGTTCTACCCAATTATTAATAAATTACCCGGTTAACCGAGTACTTTTACGTATTATTGGCTATATAATATCATTTTCTACCCGGGTATAATCTCTAGAATGGAATCTTGTGATTCAGTAATCAGGATCGATCTCCCTTCATCGAAAAAAGAGAATGGTTCGATTTTGCAAGTTATCTATCTTAATTCGTCATAATCCTTTACGCCAACATAATTGGAATAGTTTATAAGTAAGCGATCACTACTAAAGATAATACGTAGAAAGTGGCTGGCCAGCTTTTCATCGGCATCATTTGTATATTTATCCTTTTTTTGAAACATTATAAGTATCAAATATATACGTTAATCCGGGATTGCCAATTTTTCTCACAGAAAAAGTTAAATTATTTCACAAATGAGGCTGAAATTTGGTGGATTAATGTCGAGACTGTTCGGCCGATAGTCTTTCCCCACAAAATTAATTGACATTTAGTCATTATACAAAAATTACCTTTAAAATTGACGTGATTTCTAAGTATGAACGGATTTTAAGGCATGAATTACAAGACTAAATTAATTTTAATATAATATAAATATATTTATCCGTTACTTCTTACACGTGTAAATTATTTAACGTTTCTTTGTTCGTTAATTTCAATGTTTCATTTTAATAAACATTGAAATATGGTGTCGAACAAATAGTAATTGCGACATTTCGATTTCCATTATATAATTTAATTTGCTTAAACCCAAACAAGTGGCCTGTGTTTATGCACGTTATGTAATTGCTCGGGGCAATTTGTTCGAGGTTTCTTTTTATAAATATATATATTTATAATAATCAGAGTGTTCTATTTTCTAGCTTCTAAATAAGGCTACAACTAAACTCTATGTACATATTAAATGCAAGATATATATATAAAGATTTATACTATAGCAGATAATATACGTATAGTACTCCAGAGAGAGCGCACGTACCTCTTCTTAGAACCTGATGCAGTTGTTACACTGTACATCTAAAATTTTTTATACAATTCATATTATTACTTTCTGGTTACGTACTACTTATATGAATGACGCCAAGAGGTAACCTGTGAATCATGTTTTTTTTTGAATATTTATTTTCAATAGAAACTCAATAATTAAACACATGCTATTTTTAATACTATCTGAAATCGTCTTAAATAAGACGATTCGAATAATACATGTTAAAGTTTTAAATGTTCAATTCCTCGATTTTAATTTAAATATTATATAGTTATTGCATACGAAGTATGCAATAACTGCTGTATTTTATGGATGATGATGATTGGTTGGTAACCCAGCCGGTACGGCTGGGTTACCGAACGATCAGAAGAGAACATAAAATACAGCAGTTGGTGCATACGGAGCATGCAATAACGGTTTTATTTTATGCTTTACTATCTCAGATTTATGAAATAGTTCAATTATTTTATCATTTAAAAATACCATAAAATAATTGATTTATTTTATAAACTGATCATAGTGAAGTATTAAATAAATAATTATATTTTGACAAAGTTTGAATAAAATTAATTAAATAATTAGCTCAATATAATTTTTTTTGTACATACTAAATTTAGTATCTTTGGCCTACGGATACCCATTAATAGCATTTACTCATAATACTTCTAATGAGTTCTTGACCAATAGAAATATGAATAGTACTTGCAAAGTGTAATAAAGATTTTTTAATGATCCATATTCAACCAATTAAAAACCTAATTTTTTTGATTTCAACGTATGAGAGATCATAGAAATGGTGAATGTATGATGAATTTAATTTTCCAAATATTGCTAACTGATTTTGAGAATATTTAGATTATTTGAAGTTTTTCATTCAGCTTCAATAGTACAATAAACCTTTTTAATAACAAAAGTAGGACTAGAGTAGTTAATTTTTTGAATAAATCTCTTTCGCATCGTCATCACTTGACTGTCTAAAATAAAGGAATATATTAAATAAATAGAAATAAGTAGGGGGTTTCAGAATTAATGATTCGACGTCCGATTTAAGATAAAGCAGCGTATTTATTTCAAAACATTCTATTATTTAATGTACTTATTTACGTAATCGCCTACCGGTATTTAATTTTCTGATTCGGAATTTTAAAAGGAAAATAGGATCTTTTAAATTCCCCTAATAGACCATAAATATAAATTAACATTTCCAAATAAGTTATGTTTAGTTAATCTCATACGTAACAAAATGTAGATCTTTCATATTCTTTTGCATATTTACTTCTTTTGCATTAATATATTTTTTATAGCCTTTGATATTTGATACTATTTTACGTAGTAAATTCTTGACATTTGTTAACACGTTTTCAAAACGTTAAAATACGACATAATATCCTTTTCTTCATCACTTCCTATATTTCTTCAATGGTATGTTCCACAACTTTTACTCGATTTGTCGCGTAACGATCACAAAATTTTGGGTAACATGTATGAAGTATAAGTACTGTTACATAAACTAGACTTATATTTGTCTGACAATAATTCGCCTAAAATAAATCGTTTATTTAGATTAAAGACCTGAATAGAAACTTGATGTAATGGGAGAGACTACTTTGTTCAATGGTCTTGTTTTACCAACTGCGTGGAATATTGATGATAAATCACAGTTTATTAGCATAGATTCAAATGGGCTTAAATTGAATTATGCGAGTAAGATGTGTAATAAATTTTAATAAGAGAAATTTTCAGAAATATATTATATTGTTAGTTAATATAATTTTTTTTAAAGATCCTAATAATTATAAAGCTGCTGTAATTCGAACCAATAATCCAATTCCATCACAATGTGGATTATTTTACTTTGAAATTGAAATTATAAATGAGGGGAAAAATGGGTAATATTAAATAATTATTTCATGTATTGAATCATTATTATTATAAATTTTCATAATCACTTTAATTCTATTTGTTAATAGAATGATTGGGGTAGGATACTGTACAAAACAATGTAATATAAGCGATTTCATGCCTGGTAATAACAGACCATTTTTTTATTTATTTTTTATTATTTATATTAATGCTATGTCATGATATCTCTTAGGACAGGAATATGTCGAAGAAAATAAGGAAAATAAATCATGGGGGTGTGCTTACCATGGTGGCGATGGATATTTTTTTTGTTCCAGAAGTGGCAAACCATATGGACCAACATATACTGCTGGTGACACAATTGGATGTTATTTAAATTTTGGAAATGACGATAAGATGATATTTTATACTAAGAATGGTATAAATCTAGGTAAATTCTAATTATTTTAATATATTTCTTTACTTTTAATCATTTTAATTAATAAGGATCTGATTTTAATTATATTTCAAGGAATTGCATGTTATCTACCTAATGATTTAGATGATTTAAAAAATAATTTGTATCCTTGCATTGGATTAAGATCACAAGATGCGTTTGTCGAGGCGAATTTTGGACATAAAAAGTTTAAATATTTAAGTAAATTTTATTTACATTAAATTTTGATGCATATTTAAAATGTTCAATAACGATAATATTTTTATGGATAGCAATGACTAATGATGATATTGGTAAAGAATTATGGGAAGCATGCTGGATCAATTCTAAAACCTTTGATCAATACGTAGACGAGTTAAAAAATAAACCAAATGATACATTTGCACTAATATCTCGAGGAAAAGCTTACTTAATTATAGGCAGATACAAAGAAGCATATGAAGATTTAGCTGAATTAATTGGATTTCTAAAAGAAAGAGAAGAAGAGGAAGAGGAAGGAGGAGAAAAGAACGGGGAAGAAGAAGAGGAAGAGGAAGGAGGAGAAAAGAATGGGGAAGAAGAGGAAATTACTAAGTTAAAGAAATTGTTAGAATTTAAAAATATTGACATCTCTGTTTTAGAAATAGCACTAAGATATCGAGCGGAAATTAATTATATGATGGAAAGTTATGAAGAATCGATTGCCGACTTGAATAACTTACTAAAAATTAAACCAGATGATGCATGGGCAAAAGAAGCTTACGAACTAGTTCTAAGAATGTAAGTATTACGCATTCATAAAAATTATCATATCAGAAAGACATATATAATTTATATACTCTTACCAGCCTGTAAGTAATTGGAGTTTGAAGCTTGAAATTTTTAAATCAGAAATGTCGATTATATTCCAACACAAATAACATAATATTTACCAATCCACATACAATACAATACTCTATATTATGACAGTGTGTAAGTAATACGGAATAAGAAAATGTTTAAATCAGAAATGTCGATTATATTCCAACCCACTATATTAATTTGCCGGCCATTTACTGCGCCATTGCTATTGTTCAAAGTGTTCTTTTTGATTCATCGAAATTAGTATTTACTATACCGGCCAATTACTATCTAATTTACTATCAAATCAATATAGTGGGTTCCAACACAAATAACATATCATTAACCATCCATATACAATACAATACTTTATATTACGACAGTTCGTAAGTACGGAATAAGAAAATTTTTAAATCAGAAATGTCAATTATATTCCAACACAAATAACATATCATTAACCAATCCATACAATACAATACTCAATATTATGACAGAGAGTAAGTAATACAGAAATGTTGATTATATTCCAACACAAATAACATAACATTAACCAATCTACATACAATACAATACTTTATATTACGACAGTTCGTAAGTAATACGGAATAAGAAAATGTTTAAATCAGAAATGTCGATTATATTCCAACACAAATAACATATTAACCAATCCACATACAATATAATACTTTATATTATGACAGAGAGTAAGTAATACAGAATAAGAGAATTTTTAAATCAGAAATGTCAATTATATTCCGATACAAATAACATAACATTAACCAATTCACATACAATACTCTATATTATAACAGAGAGTAAGTAATACAGAAATGTCATTATATTCCAACACGAATTGACCAATCTACATACAATAAAACTTTATATTACGACAGTTCGTAAGTAATGTGGAATAAGAAAATTTTTAAATTAGAAATGTCGATTATATTCCAACACAAATAACATAGCATAAACCAATCCGTATACAATACAATACTCTATATTATGACAGTGTGTAAGTAATACGGAATAAGAAAATGTTTAAATCAGAAATATCGATTATATTCCAACACAATAACATAACATTAACCAATCCACATACAATACTCTATATTACGGCAGTGAGTAAGTAATACGGAATAAGAAAATTATTAAATCAGAAACGTCGATTATATTCCAACACAAATAACATAACATTAACCAATCCAAATACAATTCAAACTCCATATTACGACAGTGAGTAAGTAATGTGGAATATGAAAATATTTAAATCAGAAATATCGATTATATTCCAACACAAATAACATAACATTAACCAATCCACATACAATACAAACTCTATATTACGACAGTATGTAAGTAATACAGAATAAGAAAATTTTTAATCAGAAATGTTGATTATATTCCAACACAAATAACATAACACAAACCAATCCATATACAATACAATACTTTATATTACGACAGTGTGTAAGTAATACGGAATAAGAAAATTTTTAAATCAGAAATGTCGATTATATTCCAACACAAATAATATAACATAAACCAATCTACATACAATACAATGCTTCATATTACAACAGTTAGTAAGTAATACAGAATAAGAAAATTTTTAATCGATTATATTCTAACACAAATAACATAATATTAACCAAACCACATACAATACTCTATATTACGACAGTGAGTAAGTAATACGGAATAAGAAAATTTTTAAATCAGAAATGTCGATTATACGTATTCTAACACAAATAACATAACATCAACCAATCCACATACAATACAATACACTATACGACAGTTAGTAAGTAATACGGAATAAGAAAATTTTTTATATTCCAACGCAAATAACATAACATAAACTAATCCACATACAATACAATACTTTACATCACATTACAATAGCTGGTGAGTAATATGGAATAAGAAAATTTTTAAATCAGAAATGTCGATTATATTCCAACACAAATAACATAACATTAACCAATCCACATACAATATACTCCATACTACGACAGTGAGTAAGTAATACAGAATAAGAAATTTTTAAATAAGAAATGTCGATCATATTCCAACACAAATAACATATCATTAACCAATCCACATACAATACTCTATATTACGAAAGCGAGTAAGTAATATGGAATAAGAAATTTTTAAATCAAAAAGGTCGATTATATTCCAACACAAATAACGTAACATTAACCAATCCACATACAATACAATACAGTTTGTAAGTAATATGAATAAGAAAATTTTTTAAATCAGAAGTGTCGATTATATTCCAACATAAATAACATATCATTAACCAATCCACATACAATACAATACTCTATATTGCGACAGAGAGTAAGTAATATGGAATAAGTAAATTTTTAAATCAGTAATGTAGATTATATTCCAACATAAATAACATATAATTAACCAATCCACATACAATACAATATAATACTCTATATTACGACAGTGAGTAAGTAATATGAAGTCAGAAAATCTTTTATACTGTAACTCTTAACACTACCGATATTAATTTTTTTTTTTTTTTGCAATATTTAAGACTTAAAAAAGAGTTCGGGAAGTGGACAAGTGGCAATCCAGATATTGATAGCTTTATTCAACAAATACAACTTAAAGCAAAGCTTTCTAAAGATGTTATCGAATGGATACCTTTTGATAAATTTACAAATATAAAGTATCTTGCTAAAGGAGGCTTTGGTACTGTTTTTAAGGCAATATGGACTGACGGAGATATTCAATATTGGGATGTTGTAAATAATCAATGGAAGAGAAATCCGAAAAGAAATGTTTGCTTAAAAAGTCTAAATGGTTCTAAAGAAGATATGAAAAGAGAATTTTTAAATGAGGTAAGAATTATCTATATATCTCAAAATATTTAATTAATATGGATTTATTTATTAAAATTAATATTTTAGGTTGAAAATCAACATGAACATGGGGGTAATTCAGCAATTGCAATTTATGGAATAACTAAGAACCCAGATGATGGTAATTATATGATTGTTATGCAGTATGCAAAACTAGGAAGTCTTCGAAAATTATTAGATATTAAATATAAGGATTTAAGTTGGAATCATAAAATATATAACTTATATCGCATAGCTAATGGGCTTTCTGAAATTCACGATGCCAATTTAGTGCACAAAGATTTTCATTCAGGAAATATAGTTAATGCAAATATGTATATCTCTTACATTACTGATTTTGGCTTATGTAAGCCAGTGTCTCAAGATTCAAGCTCTACAGATATGTTTGGTGTACTTCCTTATATTGCTCCGGAGGTATTATATACAAAAGGAAAAGAGTATAATCAAAAATCAGATATTTATTCTTTTGGGATAATTATGTCAGAAATTTTCACTGGATATCCTCCATATCATAATATTCCTCATGATTTTAGCCTAGCAATACAAATTTGTGAAGGCCGTCGACCCGAAATCAGGTGTAAAGTTCCTCAATTACTTTTGGATTTGATGAATAAATGCTTAAATGCTGATCTTCAAAGCAGGCCGACTGCTAAAGCGTTAGTAGATAAGCTGGATCAATTTTATAAAGATTTGAAAGATGAAAAAACAGAATTATACAAACAAGTTGAAGAAATTAAAAACGTAGACAAAAATCCTTCAATATACGATCAAGCAAATCAAACAAAATCGACTCGATTTAATTATCAAACACATAAACAAGCTATTTATACAAGTCGATCTTTGAATTTTCAAAAACTTCCTAAACCAGTAAATTCAGGTAAGCATATTATCTCTCAAAACACTGGCCATAAATTTATATTTTAATATACAGTGGCTCTATGTAGTGAATAATTCAAGAATTAAATTGTTTGACTTTATTTAGTCTTTTGAATTTGAATACCTTTTTTATTGTGAGTTAGACCAACTAATTCTCAAACTTATTTTTCTAGCAATAAGTCACTCTATTGAGCTTAATGAAGTGCCCGATATATAATTAGCTGGTTTTTGCGGCTAGAATGTCTCATAGCATTTAAAAATAAAATAAATAAAATAAAAATCAGCCGAAAGATGATTTTATAAAGTAGATATGAATTCTGAAGCTTTTAGAATCAAAATATTTTTGTCTTTGTGCTTCGATACATAATTCACACAATCGTAAAGAGGTGTTTAACTATTCATATTTCTATTGGTCAAATCTCTTTAAAGGTATTATGAGTAAATACTATTAATACTACTGTATTAAATTTTTTTTTTTTTTGACGTGTTAATAGGACTTCGAAGAATACATATAGAGGTTACATTAGGTTTAATTATTCTGATTGGTTGAACATTATTTTAGCCAATCAGAATTGCAGAAAAGTGGATGTAACCTCGACTTGCATTGTTCGAGATCCTGTGTTAATATACATACCGTATAAACGCGAAATAAGCGCAGGGGTGTAATTTTGGCCTAAATTAAACCTAATTCGGACCATTATTCAAAATAACGCCCCTGTACGTTATTTTCGCACTTATACGGTAATATATTTTATGAATTGGTAATTAAATTTCAAACTTGTTTTCATTAATACGTAGTCTTGAAGCGTCATTTCAAAATAAGATACCTCAAAGGTTTTTTAACGTAAGAGAAAAAATATAGACCATTTTAAAAATATGAAATAATAAGAATTTTTGGTATAATGAAGAATGTCAATTGCAAATTAGGATATAAGTGTTAGTTTAAAAGAGAAAATTTGTCTTTTCTTACAAAACATCTAGATAGTCCTATTATTTCATATTTGCCGCAACTAAAATCCCTTAATTCCGCTCGACCGATATGTATATTGTGGCGGCTATTATACATACACTCAATTTTGTTATTCGTACTCTCAAAATTTTGTAAATTTTTTTAAATTTTGAGAGAAGATATCTCAACAACCACCATGCTAAATTACGTATGTAACAGCTATTTGAGTTCTACAGATTCGTAGAATTCAAATAAAGAAAAGTTCATCGAATTTGGCTTGGTGTTTGTTGAGATTATTTTCGTTCAAAGGTTTAAAAAAAAAAACGTCTATCAAAATAATTCATAACTGCCGCAATAAAATTGTCACGGCAGATTCTCGATTTGATTGGCTAACGACCGTGATCAGCTAAATTTTTGGCCCGATTGTTTACTGATTTCTGGCTGGAATTAACTTTTTGATTTTTTTCATTACAAAAATAGAAAATTTTAAAAAATAAGCCCACACTATGGTAAAATTGGCCCAAGAAAGTCGGCTGCATAGTAATGAGGATATTATTCTCATTTTGAATGTCATGATATAAATTGTAGTAGTGATTTCTTCTTTTGATCTAAAAATTTTACAATATTGATGACGAGATCAGTATGTTTTAAAAATACCGTATATAACGCTCGTGAGCGTTATTTTGAAAATCGGGTCCTTCAAAAACAACTTGTATGATCTCGAATTAGCGCTCATGGGTGTCCCGAATTAACGCGCATCCTAATATAGCACATAATTTACTGTTCCGATATACAGTCGATACTCCATATGCATACACTCTACAAGTGCACAAAATTTATGTAATTATTCAATAGTATTTGTAGATTATTTATAAACGCACCTTTACCCATTTATTGAAGGTCGACTGTGCATCGGTCCCGGTCCTAGTGAAACCGTTACCAATAGAATTTCGGTCCCGGTCAGGGACCAGTAAAATTTTAGTTTTAAAAACTCAAAATTTTTTCTGATAACAAAAAATTTAGGCAAAATTTAGTTTAAATTTAATAAATTTTGATTTAAATTTTAGAAAAATTTATAAGTTCATTCTTTTGTTTTGTTAAAATACTTAATAATTTAGTATTTAAATCGAATGTTTTGAAGAATATTATTATATAATATAAAATTAGAAATCAAATCACACTAAGACATATAAATTTATGTCTCTAGTTATATACAGTATGTCTTAGAAGTTAATTAAGTTAAGTTTGTATAAATTTTTATTAAAAATAAAATACGTATCACTAGAGATAAGCAAATCAAATATTGTGCAGCCTGCACAGGCCCACATTATAGTAGTTTATTGCTAATGCAGGCCAGAATTGTGAAATTCCAAAATATTCTACCTGCACAGCATCCCATTCCTATGTATCACAAACTATAATATAATATGAAAATTTTAGTTAAAATTGATAATTTTGGATATAAATTTCCTAGAATTTAAAAATTTAGAAAATTTAAAATTTTAGAATTTTGTGAAAATAAAATTTTATAGGTCCCTGCAAGGATCGATTTTACTGTCACATGATTTTCCGATGTTTTATCAGCCAATTAAAATTCAAAAAGAAATTTATAATTTGGTGCATCCCTATAGCAAATTCTTAAGTTAAGATTAGTTAGGGTTAGAGTAAAATTGCGAGAGGAGCATTTTTACTTAGTTACACAACAGGGTTACCTTTGTAAATTTTGAGATATAGCAAAATTTAATTAAAGTTAAGATTAGCTAGAGTTAAGGTTAGGGTTAGATAAAATTGTAAGAGGATCATTTTTTGTTAGTCACACAACAGGGTTACCCTAGTAAAAATTTTGAGATATAGCTAGGGGTGCAGGTGCACCAAATTTTAAAATCAATACAAAAAAATATATGATATATTTGGTATAGTAAATTTATAATGTTGGCATTATTCAGAGTTAATAAATATGTGTATATAAAAATAAAATTTATATGCATGTGTATGCAACTAGTAGTTGGTTTGTGTATGTAAATTTCGATCTGGATTTTAAACACTGGTTCCACGACCAGGACCCTAGTCGACTATATTGAATTTAGAAAATCTTCCCTTATTTCAAAATAACGTGCAGGTAGGCGTTATTTTGCATTTATACTATTTTATATATAAGTTGGTTATCCAACTATCCAGATCTTCTGTAATTTCCAAAATACTTATTTTAAAAGTAATTCTGTTTGATCTGCTATATGGATTGGATATCATAATAAAACCAGTAAATGCCGTAAAAATATTCAAATTTATGACATCACTGGTATTTTATACATTATTGAGGATCAGATTTACTCCCGCAGTCATGAAAACTCATATATTTAGTGTTAAAATAAATAGGTAATTCGAAATAAATTAAGAATGTAAGTTGTACCCTATTTTTCACATGAAAAAAATTATTGGTAAAAATGTATAGAACACTCGTGATGGACGATAATTTATTACAGTATTAACTGTACGAGGCTTAGACAATGATAATAAACTTTAATTGGTTTTTTTTTTTTAATCTCTATTTTACCATACACATAATAACAATAACAGGTATTTTTAATTATTTAAAATGATTGTCTAGATAAACTTACAATACAAGGTACATTAAAATATACTTACAAAATCATGTACATGATTCTCAAAATTCCATCACTAGTTCTAATAATAATAGACAGGTTTGAATATTTGTTTAGAGTTAGAGATGCAATCCGGATATGCTCTAATTTAATTTTATAACAAAATTATTAAAATAGGAAAATGGATAACGGATCGCATCTCTAGTTTAGATATAGATTTTATGTAATAAAACGAGTAATAAACTAATAGTTTGAATGGAGTCTATAATAATAAATGGGTAATAATGCATATATAGTAATATTTAATTAGTCTAACAGCCCGTCCAGTCTCATTCCTGGTTGAAACCAAATTTATTTTTTATATACAAAACTGACTTAACCCAAAATAAAACAAGAATTCTTACCGTTATCGTTATAGATTTGACTAAAATTCTATTATGTATTTCTGGTCATAGCTTTATAAAAATAAACCTTTAATTTTATAATTTATAGCTATTTTCATTATTCCTGGGACACCTATAAAAAAACTTGCTGAAAAATTTTTCAGCCAGTAATTTTTTTGGCATGATTGGTATATAAAAAATATAATATCTACGTTATAAATTAAATATATTTTTGAATTTGTTCAATTTTGATTTACTGTAATATTGACATCTAAATTAAATATATTTTTGAATTTGTTCAATTTTTATATACTGTAATATTTATAATATCTACATCTAAGTTACATCATTGTTCCAATTACAAAAATTACCATAATAAATATAATACTGTTCTACATACAAATAATTTTATTATTATAATGTCAACATTATTAAAATTTCGTTTGAACGCTTGCCCAATATGTTTAGTGTGTTTAATTTGTGCGAAAGTTTATGGAAAAGATTGTTCTTGTCAACCAATAAAACTTGACAAGAAATATAAAAAAGGCTCCAGAT
>CAJVPY010001835.1:0-18014 GCA_910591965.1 Dentiscutata erythropus | reverse complement strand
CTGTATATCAATTGCTCTGTAAAAAGGTGTGAATCATGACTAATAAAGTTTCTACGTTTGGCAATATAAAAAAAAAAAAATAAAAAACAGAAAAAGCAGAAAAGACATGCTCACACCCTACATTGTAAGGAGTAATTGCGAAAAGTAATAAAGCAAGTTTTTGAAGATGATGATGTGGTAGTTTACATGCGGACTATCAGATTTCTGGAAGTTCAAGATGATCTTAAAAAAAAGAATTGTACAGAGATAATTGAAAATCATAATTATGAATTTGTGCAATTAATTCTCGTGCACTATTATCTCCCCCATCTAGTGACTTCCAAATAGTTAAAGTGCTTTGATAAATTTTTTGAAATGCTTCAGAAACTAAGCCTCTGCCATGATATTTGGGGTGAAGAAAATAAGCTAATAGATAAAAGTTAGTATCGAATTCACCTCATCTTTTGTTGTAAAAAGAAATACATTTTTTTCGAAATTCAAGTCTTTCAAGAGTTGTATCTACAATTAGCATGGTCTTAATCATATTGGCCATTTTGATCAAAATTAAAAACACATCAGCAAACTTAATATTTGATGATTCAACGGTTTTAACTACAATTTTAGCAGGTTCAAGAACTTTATGAAGACATTCAACGTTGGCCCAAAATTCATGACTTCTTATTAAGTGTATGAGGATCGTCTTCAATCATCTAATAAATTAAAATAAAAATAAATAAATACATGTACTGTATAGTATATATTAAATAAGGCTTCAGAATTAGCCTATTTCGAAAATAAATAAAATAAATAAAGCAAAATTAGCCTATTTCAAAAATAAATAAAATAAATAAAGCAGAATTAGCCTATTTCGAAAATAAATAAAATAAATAAAGTTAAAGTTCTTTAAAAATTTCAAATCAGAAAATTAAATAGATATATTTGATAAAAAGGTAGAATTTTTAATAAATTTATTGGTAAGCGATAATATAAATAAGTAAATACTTTAAATAAAGAGAATTTATTTTAAAATAAATATGCCATTTATTTATTAAACTTATATATCTAAAATTCTTTAACAAAGTAACTTACATTCCGTAAAACAGGTTCCAATTTCAAGACTGAATCGCAACAATCCCATGCTGAACACTATCTAGTCTTAACAGACGATTTTAAACCTCCGCTTTTAATAAGAAAATTTTTAATTTTATCTCTTAATTGAGCACTAGACACATGTAAATTTTGAAAGTAAGTAATGAATTCTTGACATTTTGAAAGAACTTGAAATCCAAATAAAGTTTTTTTAATAATGTCTGACACTATTAGTTGAACATGATGAGCGATACAATGAATTAGTATAATATGTAGATATTTTTGAGCAACAAGATTTTTTGCAAGTTGCATCGCAGTGGCACCATCTGAAACAACAACTCCAAATTTTTCTGGCCCGATTTCGTCAATTATTTTAATAATTTCATTTGATAGAAACCTTCCAGTATGCGAATAAGAAGAAAAATCTTGAACGGAATGAACATATTGATATCTATCAGGAGTAATAATGACAAATGCATAATAAGAATGGTGTGATTCACTCGTCCAACTGTCAAGAGCTAATTTAACAATATATAATTTATACAATTAATTATATATATGGTAATATAATATTATTTTTATATTTAAAAATAAATTTATCTAAGGTCAAATTTTTAAGTCGTTTAAACTGCTCATCTATATTGATCGTAATTTGAGTAGTTTCTTGATCAACCCAGAGATTACTTAAGGTTCTTCGATCAGGAGACGTATAACCCACATTAAGATTTTTAAGCAAATCAATAAAAAAAGGACTTTTAACAACCCAAAAAGGAATGCCACAACAAGTAAAAAAACGAGTTAAAGCTTTGTTAATAAGCTTTTCTTGACTTGAGTCTATATGGGTTGATTGAAATTTGTCGGTAATTTTTGACTGATTTTTAGTTTCAACTTCAATTTTCTTCTTTTTTTTTTTTGAAGATTTGGAATTCGTTATCATATGTAAATATTTTTTTTAATATCTCCTGGCACATTTTTACATTCCAATGCTAAGTGTGATTTTATTTTACTAGGCCGCCCTCATTGTGTAATCTCTTTACAGTATTTATACTTCATTGCTACATGCCCATGTTTATCACGTGCTTCAAGTTTAATATACTTATTATTTACGGGATCCTCAGGTCTACTAACCGATTTTTTAGCCTTTGTTTTTTTTCTTTTTTTGTTATATTCACTAATACTTTTGTCACTAGCAGAAGAAGGTTCAGAACTATCGATTCTACTAGTTTCGGGAATTTGACTATCATCATTATTCTCATTTTGACTTAATATTTGAAAGAATTTAACAATCAGTGCTTTGATAATAATAAATTTCAAAGTTTATTATTTATATACAAATATATAACATGTTAATTACAATATAAATTAAACTTTACTCATATATATTATATATATTCATTATTATACTAGAATACTTTTGCTATATTATTAGTTTAAAAACATAAATCAAATGCGCATATAATTAATGTACATACTAAACTAAAAAAAGTTCAGATAATAAGCAAAAAATTAAAGTTGGTAAAATCTTCACACACCCTGCAAATCTGGATTTTTTTATAAACTTTAAAAGGATTTTCTCACAAATTCAATATCAATATTTAATCCCTGAGAAGATACCAAATATATATGTGAGTAAAAAGTAATGCCGTTTCTATGAATCAGGATATTATTACTAATTCTTAACCCATATATATTAAACTTTGAAACTAATTAAATTTAATATGTAATGTGTAAGTAAATATTGATTTGGATATTGAATTTAGAAGCCTAAATGCTAATATAAAAAAACTTGTGCGATTAATAAGTTCACAAGTTAAAACTAGATTTGAACAAGATAATCATATTTAGTATTAATGTATAATGTTAAGTCAATATCTTGATTATTTCAAGTTATTCAGATCAGAAGATACCAACCAAAGTTCATTAATATTAATATAATAAAATAAAGTACTAAATATAAAATAAAAATTTTTTTTCTGTGTTTCTTGATTTTGATTAGTGCATATAAATATAAAAACTAACTTTTAAATATTACATATGTAAATTATCATTAAAATTCAAGTTATTATCTTGATTCAATAGTAGATATAAGATTGTTACATTAGGGATCTCAAAGTTAAATCATGAAAATCTAATTTTAATTGAAATTGATATATTTATTTTGAAATGAGTGATTCGGTAATCTGATCTTATCTTCAATTTGAACAAAAATTTTACTTTTTATTTATTTTATTTTTACCAAGTATTATAAAAATTTTCTGATTTAACTCTCATTTAATTTCAAAATGCAACACATGATTAGTTTTACAAGTTAATCAATGACTTTCGTCAAAGAATGACCTAGTCCAAACTGCGAGCACTTGATTGCTTCGCTTATATCTGATTTCAATGTTTATACTAAGGCAAGTACTTTTATTTATTACTCAATATACACTTTAAGAGTGAGACTTTTTTAAATTCTTTTCACTAACTATTATATTTGCTTTTTCATATATACATATTTCGGGTCATATTACTTATATCATAATTCGTTCATATACGATCATACGATCGTTTAACTCTTACATTACTAATAAATTACCTCATATTTCATTAGGGATGTTACGGTCCTACAAAGACCACGGTCCTAACTGGTTTTTTGAACCAGTTCAAGTAGTTCCCGGTTCAAGAATTTAGACCAGTCCAAATAAGTCAGTCCGCGATTTATATAATTAAATATATGCAAGATAATGTGCAGGGAACAATTACGTTCATATTTAAATTGTATCTGCGTGTTTATTTTTCATTACTAGAAGTCTATTATACTAATATCATTGCTTTGTAAAATGAATGTTATTTTACAGAGGTTTGATCGCAAGTGTAAAAGGTGGCTTTTTTTTTTATGTATACATAGAAATAAAAAAAAAATACCAATACTACTTTTTAAAGAATAATGTTTGAATTACACAATCTTTTTACTAAAGCTGACTTACCAGAATTGGTTCATGTATAACTTTGATACTAAATAGAGCAATTAATGTTTTAAAACATTTTGAGATTAAGAATTTTTATTTTATATAATAACAAGTTTTTATATAATTTCATGGGAAAAAACCCCAAAGTTTTGTAATAGCCAGTTTTAACTTAAACAAAAAAATTTTATTCACGAAATAAGAATCTCAAAACACACATTCAAGAATTGAATTTCTAAACTGTATGATTTAATCTACACAATGGGTAAAAATCAATATTAAAAAACCAGATCGTATCATTATTCTGCTCAACTAATATACAAGTATTTTGTAATTCATTATTATCCAATATAAAATAATTATCTTAAATGCATGCGATTCAACTTCTATAATTCGAATTTTTGTCCAAGAATCCAGATTGATCCTATTTCTGCTTATATTCTCACGATATCTGATATTGTTTGTTTCAAAACTTAAAAAAAATCTAATTTCAGAAACTGAAACTTTCCAAATCATAAAATTGCATCTTTTAAAAAAATCACTGTGTTACGTTTTCATGTATCAATTAGCCAATTCAAGATGAATCAAACTTGATTGTAAGAGATAAGAATATATAAAATGATAAAATAGCAGAATAAGTAATTATAAACTAAAGTTATACTGTGAAAAAAAAAAAAAACCCTCCAGATAAGATAAAATACAGTATATTAATCGTGATTAATATCTAAATCAAAAAACAAAAAATCACTTAGCTCAATAAATTAAAGTCCAATATGGTAATAAATAATAGAATGTATCTTTGATTTAAAAATATAGAGCTTTGCTCTTTTTTTTTACAAAAAAAAAACAAAAAAAAATGAACCTGATGAAAATTATAACCTTTCTGATCCTGAAAATAATGATCCGTTTGAAGATAATCTTTCAGATCTAAATAGTCAGGTTTCTTGAGAAACCAATACTAGTTTACCTCAAAGTAATAATACACCAAGGAGGCTTAAAAGGCATTCATCAGTTTGGCCTCACTTTGATACCACTACAGTTTCTCATCCTGGATTACTCATATGCCAAAGGTGTAATACCATCTTTTCAGTCACTACTGGAGTTTCATCTTTACAAAGATATCTTAGTTCTCACAATATTAGTGCGCCGGCAAGACGCCAAACTACTCTTCTCTTTCCTAGAAACTCTAGAACTGACTCATATAATGATGAAGAGCAAAGGAGGAGAGACAAAAAATTAATTACCTGGATCATCGCCGACCAACAACCATTCACCGTTATTGAGAATCAATATTTTAATGATTTTATTAATTTTCTTGACCCCCGTTATATAACACCAACAAGACAAGCTGCAAAAAGAATAGTTATAAATAAGTTCGAAAGTAGAAGAATTAAAATAGTTAATGATATTGTAAGAATTCCTGGAAAAATTTCTCTAACCGCCGATATGTGGATGTCCCAAAATTTCGAAGCATTCCTCGTATTACAATTCACTACGTTGATGCAAATTGGAAAATACGACATTTTCTTTTAGACATCATTCCATTTACCAATAGACACATGGGTGTAAATATGGCAGATGCCATTAACGATCTTCTTACTGAATTTAATATTCAAGATAAAGTTCTAGCACTTACGACAGATAACGAGTCCGTGATGATCGTTTGTGAAAGACTAATTGCACAAGAACTCCAAAATGAATTCGATAATATTGGGTTTTCACATTACCGTTATGCGGCCCATGTGCTCAACTTAGCTGCAAAACAGGAATTAGAAATGGTAGACACCTCAGTGGAGAAAGTTCGAAGCCTAATATCAAAAATCAAAGTATCTACCTGTCTTTGCGATGATTTGCGTGGATTATATCAACTTAAGGGAATTCCATATCTCAAACCTGAATTAGACATGGACACAAGATGAAATAGTACCTTTTACATGCTACAAAAAATGGATGCAGCTCTTAAATTACTTGCCGCAGACCATCTGTCAATTCATACCCTATATCCAAATATTAATGAGCAACAAAGTTTAAAAGTAAATAAATACAAAAAGAAAAAAAAATTATGATAAAACAAAGTATTTCAAGCTATTAATAAATATTTTTAAAATTTGATAGGACGTACTTACTTTATTAAAACCCTTAGAAGCTACCACTAAACTACTCTCTGCAACATCGTATCCAACCATAAGCGACATATATTTGGTGTTTTTAAGCATTCAAAATTTTTTAGATATGTATCTTGAACAAGATGAATTTTCTCAAAAAATAGCTGCTACGTCAATTTATCATAAGATAGAAGAATATTGGAATATAATGGATAAGTCTTCTGTCGTCTCTGCCATTCTAGACCCTCGTACAAAATTAAAGACATTTAATAAGACAGAAGCTATTAATGCCAAAAAAATAGTTCAAGAAATTATAAACCAATATACCTATGGATATCAGCAAACTCCTCTCACTCCTGTGAATATTGAAGACACCCCAATTAGGACCACTTGAAAGTTTTTTTGGAATTTGCACAATAGATTAAAAGCCGAAAAATTACCTGACAATACCCTTGATGAACTCTCAACTACAAATATTGATGAATTGGAGCATTATATTAAGTTAGAAGTTATCGAAGAAGATACAGTCCTATTAGATTGGTGGAAAGCGAACCAAAAAACTTACTCTATACTTTCAAGAATGGCATCCGACTACTTAAATATATAAGCGACAAGTGTGGCTTGCGAGCAAATCTTTTCAGTAGCTGGTAACACTATTTCAAGAACCTGTAATCATCTTCATTCCGAAACAGCAAGGGCGTGTCTCTGTGTTAAAAGCTGGATTAGTAATGGGGTTGGTGAGATTGATTAAAAAAACAACTTGAATAGAGATGATCTTATAATAGTGCAGTAGTATCATCCCTGATTTGTGAAATGCAAGAACTTTCTACTAAATGTTTTTTCAAAAATTGAAACTGCTAATATAAGTGTAAAAAATGTATTTATTTTAAAGTTCTTTTGTTTTTTACAAATAAAATCTGCTACAAGATCTACTGTAATGTATAATACATGATATCAAAGTTTTTTTTTCGAATTTTTTAAAGAATTTAAAAAGATCACGATCGCTTAAATAACGCATTCTTATTGGTTGAAGGTAGACCGGTCCAAGGTCTGGTCCTGGACCGAACCAAATTAAAACCGGTTTTTGAACCAGTTCACGGACCTAAGTCCGGTTTATGGTCTGCTACCTGGACCGGTCTTTTGAACCAAGACCGAACCAGGATGGACCGTAACATCCCTATATTTCATGCAACTACTTCGATTGCATAATTGATCGTTACTCGATCTCTTAATCCCCGATTGATCACTTGTTATGTGTATCACGTGCACAAGATAATGATTGATCGTTCGCTTTGCCTTTAATCCCATACAAGTTTACCACTTACTGTTTATCACCATGACACTGTGATCACAATAAAGCTATATATAGCTAAAGCCTGATAGTTTAAATTAGTAAAATAAAGATCATATAACATATGAGTGCCACCAAGAGAAAACCCCTAATCAGGCTTTCAATTATATTTTGTACCAGACAAAATCTATTTAATTTTTTAAAAAATATGTCTGGTACAAATTATAATTGAAAGCCCGATTAGAGGTTTTCCTTTGATGGCACTCATATATAAAATTTTATACGGCATTAATGAATCTCCAGCTTTAGCAATCATGATTGCAATTACAATTATTTATTGCAGTTTGCAAAATTTGCTGATTAAAAAAAAAAGCAATTACTTTTTAGATTAGACAAACCTTATTCATTGGAGATTACAAATCACAATAATTTTTTTATCTGTCCCTTTCGCTTTCATACTACAGCATACTGCAGAATTAGGGTATATTGTATAAGCTATTTGCTACATATGCTATATAATTTATCTACTGTAAAAGCAATATAAACGAAGATTGATTAATATTTTTTACTATTAGTACTATATAATTTTTGTGTATAAATTAATTTTTATATTTTAATAAATTTTAACTATCAATATAATTTTTGTATATAAATTAATTTTTATATTTTAATAAATTTTAACTTATAATATGATTTTTGTATATAAATTAATTTCTATATTTTAATAAATTTCAATAGTTGAAATTTAATTCGGCATTCCATTTTTAAAAAACCTTTGGTGAAATTATTTTAATAATTTCTATTGTAGAAATTATATAATTTCACCCCATCTATAGTTGTGACAAGGCCCAAGTCGAAGCTAAAAGATTAGTTCATTTTAGCAAGTATAGAACCCACTACTGCTACTAATGTTTAACCCCACAACAATCAGATAACCTCCACCTTTTGGACAACCAACTTATCTGCACCACTTGCTACAAAAGTTTTTATGAAAGATTAGATTTTGATGACTCTCGAAGCCAAGAATATCATTTAACAGGACTAGGAAGAGAAACCCTAGTTAATTGTAAAGTCTGTAATTACCAACTACTTAGAATGAAAATGTACAGATTAGAAAGCATTTGAGAAGAGCTTTGGTTTTGTAAACTAGAGCACATGTATATTTATAAAGTAACCCAGGATTTACTTTATAACCAAAATTATGAGATTTGAACAAGAATCAGACATTACACTGAATTTACCCATAATGCTAGACACCAATATAACCTTAACCAAACTAGAATCCACAGACTCGTTCAAGTTTTATTGGAGGAGGAAGATTATGTTCCAATTACAGAAGCATTAGAGAAACAAGAAGATGATCAATATAACCATATATGGACCTCTGATAAAATTACTGTTCTTCTTAGATCAGACTATGAAGAAGTAAATTTAACCGAAAATGAAGAAACTACCTTGCAAAGAATTTTACAGGAATCATTTAACACCTTGCTACCAGACTTTGACTCTCACAAAGCTATAGAAAACCTATGTAAAACTTTGAAGGGAAAGTTGCTTTTTGCTTAGAGTGCCTTCTTGCTAAGCAGACTGAAGAGCTAGACCCAAACCAAAGATTTTGTAATGAGTATTATCAGAAACTTAATAAATTTACACTTCCTGAGGAAGTAGACCCAGAATCATCTATATTCAACTCTTTAATAATAGTTAAAGAAGAACCAGAATCTATACCTACGAATCGAAATGGGAAAGAAAAAAAATTAAACCCAGAAGCTTAACAACAAATTATTGAATGCTTGGAAGCTCGTATTCAATATCTAGAAGAGATGAATGAACAGATAACCAACTTCTTTAAGGATAAAATCCTATACCACCAGGAATGTGCTGAATACTACTCTCAATTATTTGCTCACTGAAATTTTTAAACTATCTTAGGCATAATAAAAAACTACCTAAAAAACTAGAAGAATTACTAACAAAAGAACAAGCCCTGCAGCTAACTCTGCAAAAAAATGCCATTAAATATAATTTTGTATATACTATAGACACTTTGATTCCATACGAGATGTATGTTTTAGAAAAGACAGATATAGTAAATATTGGACCACTAACCAGAGAGCAAAGAAAGAAATTTAAAGCCTTGTTAGAAGAATTTTCAGATTTATTTGCAAAAGATATTTCCGAACTAGGATAAACTAGTCTTGTATAGCATAAAATCTATACAGAAAATATACCACCGATCAAATCTCGACCTTATAAGGTACCCCCCTGATGAACAAGAATTTATCAAGGATGAAATAGAAAGAATAATTGATAGTGGAATAATTTAGCTCATAGAAAGCCCTTGGGCATCCTCTGTTGTCCTTGTATATAAAAATAATAGCAAACTAAGATTTTGTATAGACTATAGAAAACTTAATAGAATTACCAAGAAAGATGCTTATCCATTACCCCGAATACAAGAAATGTTAAGTACCTTATCTGGATCGAAATAGTTCTCTACTCTTGATCTTGCTAGTGAATATTGGCAAGTCATGATGGACCCAAAGGATAGAGAAAAGACTACATTTATCACCAAATATAGCACATATGAGTTCAACATGATGCCATTTGGATTGTGCAATGCCCCTGCTACTTTCCAACAACTTATGGACCGAGTTTATAAAAGAATTGCTTAGAAATTTGTAGTTGTGTATCTAGATGATACTAATATATTTCTAGAACATTTGATGAACACTTAGAACATTTAAAAATAATATTTAGATGTATTAAAGAAGCAGGATTAAAACTTAATTTAGAAAAATGTAATTTTTGGATGATGTCCTTATCTTTCTTAGGACGTATCATTAGTAGAAAGGGAATAGCCCCAAACCTAGCCAAAATAGAAGCTGTAAAGAAGATCCAACCTTCTACCAACACTACTAAGTTATGATCTTTTCTTGAACTTGTAGGATATTATCAGCAATTCATTTGAGATTTTTCATCAATAGCTCACCCGTTAAATCAGCTATTGCATAAGAATGAACCATACCATTGGAGAAGCAAACAACAACAAGCTTTTGACATTCTAAATGAAAAGCTTGTAACAGCACCTATACTAGCCTACCCTAACTTTAATAAAAGATTTATACTTGCTACAGATGCATTATACTATGGATTTGGAACCACTCTTAGTCAAAAGGATAGAGATGGCAGAGAACACCCAATTGCTTATGCAAGTAAAAGCCTACAACCTGCTGAACTAAATTATTTTGCAACAGAACTTGAATGTGCTGCTATAGTATGGGCTATAGAGCATTTTCATAGTTATTTGGGAGCTACAGAATTTACTCTTGTAACCGATCATCTTGCATTAAAATGGTTTAAAACTGCTAAACCCAAAGGATGAATTGGACACTGGATTTTGAAACTTCAACCCTACAACTTCACAATCATACACAAACCTAAAAGAATTCACTCTAATGTGGATACTTTATCAAAAATCTGACCAACAAGTTTAATATTATAAATTTAGATCAATATTATAACTTGTACAATTATTTAAACTCTGAAACCATACCAACAGACTTTACTACTTATCAACAGAAACAACTAATAAATCAAGCAAAATACTTCGAGATTAAAGACAAACTTTTGTATAAAAAAAATAAAAAGAATCCAGACAAACCTCTACGAGTTGTAAAATAGACAGAAGTAGACCTAGTACTCTACATGATACATAGTCATTCTACTGCTAGACATTTAGGAATTGACGCTATGTATTATAAAATCTTAGAACAATACTATTGGGATAGAATGTATAGAGATATTCGAAAATATGTTAGAACCTGTGAAGTTTGCCAAAAGCAAGGCAAATCACAAAGAAAAGAACCACTTCATAGTATAAAGATTGGACAAGCTTTTGAACGTGTTGGAATAGATTTGGTAGGACCGTTACCTATTACCAACCAGAATAATCATTACATCATTGTCACTATGGATTATCTAACTCGATGGCCAGAAGCCCAAGCAGTACCAGATACTAGTGCTGCCACACTTGCTCAATTTATATTTACCGAAATAGTGTGTAGACATGGTATACCAAAGATTATTCTCTTGGACCAAGGACCTGATTTTAGAAGTAATATGATTAAAATTTTGTGTGAAAAGTTCTTAATAAAACACAAATTTTCATTACTGTATCACCTACAAACTAATGGAATAGTAAAACGATTAAATAGAACACTATATGAATCTCTTGCAAAAGTTGCTACAAGCAAGAATTAGGATATTTATCTACTCTGGTATTATTTGTATACCAAACCAAAAAGCATGCAACTACCGGATATACCTCATTTCAACTAGTTTATGGATGACAAGCTACTCTACCAATTGAGTTAATCCTACCAATCTCAAAACCAGAAATAGACCTAGAAGATAGTATATTAACCCAAGCCTATGAACTAATAGACCGATTAGAAGAAACCCAGGACCAAGCTAGGAAAAATACAAAAGCATCACAAAAGAAGCAAAAAGAAAGACATGATGCTCAAATAACACCAATAGAATTCGAAGTTGGTGACAAAGTTTGGATCCAATATAAAGATATTGCTGCCTCATAATCTGTGAAATTTGAAGAAAAGAGAAAAAGACCCTATACAATATGTACCAAGCTCAGAAATAGTGCATATAAACTATGAAATTACAAAGGTCAAATTCTCAAGCAATATTACAATAGCGATAGACTTGAAAAATATCACGAATAACAAAGATGGGAACCACAAATTATTATCGAAACTCAATAGACAAGAGATTTAGAATTTTATTTATTTTTTTTTTTGTTTCAATAGTAACCACTTTATTACGTTTAAACAGTTAAGTACATTACAAGGTAGTACAATGCCTAGTCTATATATTTCTATATATCCCGGGTCTCTCTTCCCGTGGTGTTGTAGTTCCTAGACCTTGTACCTTCCATTCATGTGTAAAGCATTACACGGCTGCTTTAAGGTGCCTATATATAACCGTTTAGCAATATTTTACCTCTCCTTTGGCCCCTAACTTACTAGAAGATTACTCTCCGAATCAACAGTAGGACATGCTTGTCTATTTGCTGGGGCACCTGTCCCACTCATGTGCCTCACCCAGACTTCGATAATTTTACGCCACAGCTTGACCTATGCACTCGGGGTCAGGGCTAACTATTGAACCCCTTGTAACCAACTTTAGTGCCTGTTATGCTGCCGACACCAGATTCATACCTCAAGCCATCTTTTAGAATGCTGCTGTAACCCGGTCTGTATCTCAAACCACAACCTTCTCAAGTTAGTTGACTATTATCTACTTTTTGCCTTTATTAAGATTCACAATGACCCAATACCCATATTTGGTACTGTCTTCTTATCTGGATTCTTTATCGGTCCCTCCCTTACTTCTAGCCAGCAACCTGGAAGGGTTGGTCTGCCCAGGCCTTAGGTACCTGAAGGACGCCCTCCTCTTGGTATATACTTTCAAAGCATATGCCCTTTTCCTCCAGTGCGACAGAACCCAGTGGTTCGCTAGTGTGTCCTCTACTATTAGGACCTGGTCGTTCGGTTCTCCGATTTCGAGCCCTGGTTCGAATTTAGCCCTCATGTAGTACCGTCGTAGATTATTGCTATTCCTTAGCTCGGAACTTCCCAAATGGGTTTTCGGTTATTCCGTTTCTCGGCTTTATTGTGCCATTGCTCCCATTACTAGATGATATGACTGAAGTTACAGATTTATTTAAGATCCAACTGATAATCATAACCGTCAACTATAATGCAAGCCTATTTTTCAAATTTCGTCGTCTGTGGGATTCGAACTCTAAACCTGCCACTTGGAGAGGGTGATGACTAGACTACTACAATAAGTCACCACACCTCTATTTAGAATTTTATTAGCTTAGAAAATTTTATTTATTTTATTTTATTTTATTTATTTATTAAAACTTAGAATCGTTACATTAGATAGATAGCTTTATCAGACTTAAAAATTAAAAACCAAAAATTTTATTAAGGAAAAAGAAAGAAAAATAAAACATAGAACAAAGAAGGACCGGAATAACCACCAACTCCACCAAACTAAAACTCAGACTACCCTCCACTATATACTACAACACTTCAATCTCCGACTTCAAATCTCCTAACTCCGTCTCCAAGTCAGTTACCCATACCCTATTTCTCTCCTTTCACAACCTTGCTATTTGTATTTCGTGCTGGTAATTTAGCCGTACTAGCTCTGTTGAATCGTGCTCCTGAACCTGAGCCTGAAAGTTTGCAATCTGGTTTTGCAAACCCTAAACTATAGATGGAACGGACTGGCTGCGAGCAATACGTGGCATCTAATTAATAACAAAAAAAGTTAGAAAAAGAACGCTTTTTTCAAGATAGATACACTTAAAAGACAGAGATATAGAAAAAAAAAAAGAAAGAGGAAAAGATAAAAGGGAAAATATCCACTGAGGCTATACAATTAATCATTCAAGTTATGAAGCAAATTAATCGTCCAAGCACAAAGGACAGTTAGTTTACCCAGACATGGAAGGCTGGCGATTGCCTCGAAGGAGTAAAGCCAACGAAGTTTAGTACATAGCCCGAAAAGTATACTTACTTTTTGGCAGAAAACAAAAAGCAAAAATCAGGAAGACAAGAAAAATTCAACAAGAAATTATTACTAAAAGAAAAAGAAGAAAAGAGTATTAAACAAGAAAGTTTTTAACATAAAGAGACATAGAAAAGAAAATAGAAAAGACCATACAAAGGAAAGAAATTTTTGTGTAGAATTTTAAGAAACAAGACACACGGAAAACATGAATATAAATAGAATTAAAAACAATAAAGATACTTTTTCCAGAACAAGGAAAATCATCGCATGATAGGAACAAAGGAAATCACAAACAATAATGATATGATTTACAAATATAGACAAAGATGAACAAATTAGAAACAGAAGATAAAATTAGACATACTAAAATAGAAGTTTGGTGAACTTCACAAATTTTAAGGGAGAAAAAAACAAAGAAAATGACCAAACACATGTTAGGCCGAGAATTTTTGCCAAGTTTTGCCAAGTATTGGTAAAACATGTGGGAAATGTATATGCAAACAGATTGTAGTATATTGGAAATACAAGGAACAAGCATAGGTTAAATGAAATAGAAAAATCATTTCAACTTTATAGCATGAATGCCCACTTTAACGAATATTTAAAGACAAGAATTCACATTTTTTAACAACTTTTATTCCTTAAATAATCCTTCAAACCCTCTGCAATCTATTACAAAATGACTACTCAACCAACTTGGCTTAATTTCCAAATTTATACAAAGGTATGTGAATTGCAACAACTGTGTAATAGCCTTAATTATACAGAGACCATTATTGTTGATCCTGGCAGTACAACAATTATCCAGAATTTGGACCACATATGCACCATCCCTGCAGATCCAAACACCACTATTACAATCACAGACCCATTAACAAAATTAAAGGCAGGTCTTTTACCTAATGTGAATGACCAAGTATTTCCTATAACAATCTCAGTAAACAAAGACTCTAATAAACAGCTTGCAGATATCCTCATAAAGTATAATGCTATTATTGCTCGTCGCTCGAAACAAAAGGATATTAAAAATCTTTGTCGCATACATTCTCTTGCATATGCCTTCTATATGAGAGCCCTCCTGAAGAATCATGGAACAACTATTAAAACCACCATCAAGAAAAATCAGACTAAAATCTATAAACAGATTTTTAATCTATTTCAAGCTCGTAGTTATGACCATATTTATCGAACAAAGGAATTTAAAGTTAGTGATTTTAATGACATAAATGAAACCAGTTTTAATACGCTTGTACTTTTTAGTAAGAGTCAAGTATAGAAGTTTTAGATTTTATGGAGTAAAATCTTAAGGGGAGGAAAATGTTACAAAGTAGATTGTAACACAATGTAACGATAGCATAGTATAGATTATATTTTATAAATTGTATTATTATATATTAGTATATTTATTTAGTATTTATTAGTATTAGTTATTATTATATTTTATCAATATTTATTATAGTAGTTTTAGAGATGTTATTGGCTAGTTAACTGAGACATAGTAATGCAACACGAGTATCTCTAAGTACCTGTATACGAGTACCTCTCAGTACCTGCACACGAGTACCTCTTAGTACCTGCATACGAGTACTTCTCAGTATCTAAACACAAGTACCTCTCAGTACCTGCATATAAGTATCTGTCAGTATCTTTATACAAGTACCTTTTAGTATTTTCACACAAGTACTTCTCAGTACCTTCATATAGTATCTCTTAGTACCTTTGCACGAGTACCTCTTAGTACCTCTACATGATTTAGCAGTTATACCATTACACCTCTTATGTGTAGAAAAGTTATAAAAAGGAAGCCTTTTGCCCCTTCTGCTCAAGTTAGAGTTACCTACCCTCTCATAGAATCTAGCCTTACCTAACTACCCTTATTACCCTTCTTACATTTGTATAGTGTAGTATTCTCTCTTTAGATTATTCCTATAGTAAAGAATATTACCGTGAACCTGTTATTAATAAATATTATCATCTCTATAAACTGTTATTATCTTGAACCATTGCCTCCTACTGTGAAGTAAAAGTATATACTTTACGCCCACCCTGTGTATATTCATAAATTATATCACTGCACTGGATGACCTTGTTACTTTGCTATAACATTACCAAGAAGGCTATAGCATTGTAATAATAGATCTATCTATATATGAAAAAATAATGAGCCCAATTAGCAAAGAAAAATAGACACAAGCTTTAGACAAAACACAAAATGGCACAGCTCCAGGCATATCAGATATTGGTTACATACTACTAAAAAAGCTCTTTACAAAGATAACCAAGAGAATGATAAACTTCACAAATTTGGTTTTGGAAGATGGTTATATTCCAGAAAAATGAAAATTAGATCAAGTATATTTAATCCCAAAAGGAAATTTTTGGGAATACAATTTGAGTTATACAAGACCAATAGTCTTACTAGAAACATGTAGAAAAGTGATAACTAGAGTAGTACAAGTGAGACTCGACAAGATATTAAGTTGCAATAAGGTGCTAAAAGGTGCAAACTTTGCAGAACTTTTGGGGAAAAGTACATCTGCATCTATTTACATTATGAACAATATAATAGAAGAGGCAGTAGAATAAAGAAAAGAACTCTGGATCACTTTTCAAGACATAAAAAAAGCTTTTGATTCAGTTAGTATGATAGTACTTAAAAAAGCATTAGAAAGGCTCAAATTTCTATCTAAACTAGCAAATTTTATTACAAACCTCTATAATAAAAGAAAGTTCAGTTTTATAATGGAGTTTGGAAATACTGAGGCTGCTGAAGCAGGAGATAGAATTGACCAAGGAGAGGTGCTATCTCCTCTGGTATGGAGAATCTTCTATAACCCCCTTCTGTGTAAAGTACAAGAAGCAGAATTAGGGTACGAGGTACAAAGCAGCAATTTAAATATAGATGATCATTCTGATATAGAAAAGTTGCAGGTAGGAGTTTTAGCATACGCAGATGATACAACATAGGTGACGAACAGTCAAGAAAGTATGCAAAAAACAATTAACATATCAAATGAGTTCTATGAGTTAAACAATATTGAGATAAATTCAAACAAAACAGAACTTGTAGTTATAAAACCAAGTAAACGAAAAGATACCAAGGATCCTTATATTTGGGCAGGCAATCTAAAAGTGAAAATTTTGGCAAAGAACCCAAAGGACTCTACTCATTTCTTAGGAGTCTAAATATCAACAAAAAATCAGAAAAGATCAGACATTCACAAAGCAAAAAAAGAGGTTGCTAAAATAACAGGTCTTCTTAAATTTAAGAAAATATCTCTTAGTCAGATTATATATGTAAACAATACTGTGCTTGTACTAATTTTAGAGTATAGACTTATGATCTTCTGTCTAACCAGAGCCCAATGCAATAGAATACACCAGCCTATAGTATGCCTGACCAAATGAAAACTATTAATACCCTCAATAGTAGCAAATGCAATTCCAAAACATCCAGAAATAGTAAATTTTAAAAGTTTGTAGAATAGACATTTAGAACATTACTTTTTAGAACTAGTAGTGAGAATAAATGCAGAAGGGCCTGTAGAAAAATCCACGCTAATAAAACTAAAGCAAGAACAATTAAAAATGGGTACAGCCAAATGCATCCTGATGAATCAAGCACTTTTAAAGAAACGTGAGATTAAACTAAAAAATCTAGGCTTGCAGATCTTATAACAAGCAAAGGCACTAGACTTCTGAATAGAAGAAAACGACTTCACAAAGAGCTAGGACTCTAAGCCTCCATTAGGAGTGAATGATCTTGAAGCAGCAGAAATTTTAGAAAGAAATAATCTTTCATACGAAAAGTCAAATGCAAGCAAGTTGGGAGTTATTTATTTATCACAGCTTATACATCAGCAAATTATATAAATGTAATCTTATGTAAGATATTACGGCCCGTAATATTGCGCAAGAATTAGGTCTGGACATAATATTGCGCAATTTATTACGTAATATTACGCAATTTATTACGGAGTATTACGCAATTTATTACGG
>CAJVPY010001834.1:0-18016 GCA_910591965.1 Dentiscutata erythropus | reverse complement strand
AAAAACAAATAAGAAAAAAACCTAAAAAAACTTTTTCTAAAAACAAAGGGCCAAAATTGGGATAACTGCCTTTTCTTCATATAAAAAAAAAAAAAAAAAAAAAAAAAAAAAAAAATTTAAATATATAAGTATACAGTATATATTTATATATCAGATTACTTTAAAACATCAATTGAAAATTAATGCTTATTGTCACAAAAAAACAATTACACATCTAATATATTCACCATGAAAAGTCTAAGTGAATACAGGTTTGGGTTAGAAATTTCTAAAAAAAGGTTTATTGTGAAGTAGTTGGCACTATATATAATAGTAGTTGTTATAGAAAGTTTTATTACACAAAGGTTATATATATAAATTCATGATTGGCAAGATAACACTAACAACCCCTAAAGTGACATTAAGGATCTTGTTTGGAAAAATAACTAGATAGAATTAGAAGTAGTGAGAAATATGATAAATACAAAGAGATCTGTGGTAAAAAATTAGCCTTACTAAATTTAAAACACTTTTGGCAGTACAGAACTCACTAGCTAATAAAAAGTTGAAACATGAAGACATGTATGTGTTGATAAATCCAATGGGCTCTAGTCTAGTAATGCCACTGAAATTAATTTTCAAAAAAGACCTATTTTGTTTCCATTAAAGCAAATTAAATTTTTTTATAAAAAAGAGCAAATAAAATTTATATATTTATACTTCTTATAATTTTGTCTATTCAAAAAAATGTTAAAAAATTTCATCTTTTAAGTAAAATAGGTTAAAAACAATTTTGTCTTCAAATTTTAATTTTGGATTTTAAAACCCAAAATAATTTTATCGATATATATACTCTAGTCATACTTGTATAGCAGCCTTTGGTATTAAAAAGACTTGAAAACACCAATATAGATATAGCTGGTATAAGTGCATGCAGTAGTAACCGGAGGCTACAACTGCCAAGAATTATTATAAAAAGAAATAATGACGTATCTGTTATCTTTGAGCCTTATAATGCCATCCAACTATACTGACTAATAAAAGCTTTGTGAAACATATCTGAGTGCCTCATTATTATATTAGGAAGTACAGTTATTAGCACAATTACCAAATTTGATATATTAAGATCTAGATCTCAAAGTTGCAAGAAACCAGCTAGTTATGGTAGCATGCAGGTTTAGAATACTTACCCAATTGGGTAGAGGCAGCTATATAGCTTGAGATACGAACTTCTAAAAGTATACCAAGTAAGAATTAAAAAAGTAATTTTCTGTCAAGTATACCAAACCAGAAGCAATAAGCATCTACTTAGAGCAACATACATCAATCTAGAAATTGAAATAGTAGATAATATGAATAATGTGATAGATATATGAATACTAATTGGTGATTGGGGAGGGATAGATCAGCTATATAGTAGGAATACAATCAGCTCTGGTGAGGTTTAGTCATAGATAAATGGTTTGTATACCTGATATCCTAGTCTTAGTATTTAATATAATATATACATATATAGACACTATCATATGTCAATCATTTAAGTATTAGATAAAGTCTAAGTATGAGTGCTACACCTTTAAAATTTTTTTTAAAAAAAAAAAAATTATATATTTAATTAAAACCTGTGATTTTAAAAATAAATTATTTTTTATAGTAATTTATTTTTAAATATTAGATAGTATTCATAATTTATGTTAAATAATATTTGTAGTACCGGGGTTGGAATTCCGCAGCCTAGTAGTCTAAATACCCAACCCTTCATAAGCGGGTTTCGGGTTCAAGTCCTAGTCGGTACGTTTACCTACGAATATTTGGCCGTGGGAAGTTCAAGTGAATACAGGTCTGGATTAGGAATTTTCGGAAGAAGGTCCATTGTGAAGCAGTTGGCACTACATGTAATGTTGGTCATTATAGAAGGTTCTATTACACAAAGGTTGTGCATGTAAATTCGCAATTGGCAAGGTAGCACCAACAACCCCTAAGGCGGCATTGGGAATCTTGTTTGGGAGGATAACCAGGTGGTAACTAGAATTGGAAGTGGTGAGAAATATGATGAATACAAAGGGATTTGTGGTAAAGAATTGGCCTTACCAAATTTGGAACATCTCTGGCGCTGTGTAGAATTGCTTACCAAAAAGAGACCAAAGTATAGAGGTGTGTATATATTAAGACCCAACGGAGCTCTGGGTGCACCTATATGAGAGTCTTTGAACGTTAAGAGTGGTTCGGGTTTACCAAAATGCAAATAGCTGGTATAAGTGCATGTAGTGTATAAATGAGCTACAACTGCTGAGAATCACTATAAAAAGAAACGATGATACATCTGTTATACAAAGAACCTCATGATACTAGCCAACTATTGGTTCTGGAAATGCAGGATAACCTGTTATGAAACATGTCTGGGTCCTTGTTACCATAAAGAGGAGTACAGCCATTCGCACAATTACCGAATTTGATACGTTAAGACCTAAACTCCGAAAGTTGCAGGAAAGTGGGCTAGTTGCAGCAGTATGCAGGCTTGAGATACTTATCTATCTTGGTAGAGGCAGCTGCATAGCTTGAGATATGAACTCTCTACAAGTATATCAAATAGGAGCACAAACTAGGCACACCAAACTGGAAGCATTAAGTGCCTATCTGAAGCATTAATACACCAATTTGGGAGTTGAAATAGTAGGTAATATGGGTGAAGTAGTGGACATGTGGAAGTTAAATGACGATGAGTAAAGATACACAAAATTCAGATCAACAGTATAGTAAGAGTATAGTCGGCTCTGGTGGGGTTTAGCTATGGATAAATGGTTTGTATATCTGATGTTCTAGTCTAAGTACTTGAAATAATATGTATATGTATAGGCACTATCATATGTCAATCATTTAAGTATTAATAAAGTCTAAGTGCAGGTGCTACACCCTTATAATTAAAAAAAAATAATAATAATATTTGTAGTACTAGATATGATACATACAGTACCTGACAAAAGTTTCTCTGCACCTATATCTCCTCATAAAGAGGTGCTACAATCTTGAAATTTTCAGAAAAGTTAATACATACGTAGATTAAATTGTGTATTTGTTTTGAAGATTTTATAATTACTAGAAAAATTTTTAGATGAGAGCTAAATTTGGAACGTTTTTTGTTCAAAAAAATTTAAAAAAATAATTGAATTCAAAGAAAATTTAATATATCATCAAGGATAAAAGTTAAAAATTCTAAAAATTTCTATATTAAAATTCAATTATTTCTGTAGTAGTGACAAAAAATTTGACTCGATTTGATGAAATAGTTATTGAGAAATTAATTTTTAAAGTTTTGAGTTTTATTTTTATCATGTTTGATTTGTCAATATTTGACTATTTTTGTATTGCAAAACGTTTTTTACGAATATCTTGTGTTTCAACAATCCAAATTTGATGATTTTGGTATTATTTAAATTGCTTAACAAGACAATTCAAATAATATCAAAATTATTAAATTTGGATCACTAGATATTGAAATAGTTTTGATTAAAAAAACTTTTACTTTGTAATTTTTAAAAATAAAAATCAAAATTTAAAAATTAATTTCTCAACAACTATCTTATCAAATCAAGCTAAATTTTTTATTACTACTACAGAAATTATTAAATTTTAATAAACTAATTTTTTGGAATTTTTAGCTTTAAGCCTTAACAATATATTAATTTTTCTTTAAATTTAATTGATTTTTTTATTTTTTTAAAAAAAAATATTCCAACTTCAGCTCTCATATAAAATTTTTTCTAGTAATTAAAAAATCTTCAAAAAATGTGTACAATCTAAACTATATATATACTAATTTTTGAAAAAGTTTCAAGGCCATAGCATCTCTCTATGAGGAGATATAGATGCAGAGAAACTTTTGTTGAGCACTATATATTTTTAACTCTTTCTAACAATCACTTGAATCAATTTTTCCAACTAAAGAAAAATAAAAACTCTGTTGGAGAGTTGAATAGACTACAGTAGCAGTTTGTAGAAAAGAGGTCAACTAGCTCTAGAGACTTCTTGCTATATTTGGTATACAAGCTATAGTTAAGAGAAAAAGGCAAGTGATACTCTTGGCAAGCACTATAGATTCTGGTAAACAAAAGTTCTGTTAATGAAGCTTTGTAGACTATAGTTCTAAGAAGATTTTAGTAGTAGTTTTTAGGGGAACAAAGGTCAACCTGGCCTAGAGAAATCTGTTTTATATTTGGTATACAAGCCAAAAGCAATACATACAAGAAGAAAAAGGCAGGTAGCACTCTTTACTATAGCAAATTTTGATAAAACAAAAGTTCTGTTGATGAAACTACAAAGTTTTTTTTTTTTTTTTTTTAATGTTAAGGAGACCTTTTTGGCCTGAAAGCTTTTATTAGGATTTGAAACAATGTTTTATATACAATTACAACGATAGTTAGGCCTTTGCATAGGCCTGGGCTACCCATGGATACCCACGAATAGTACTATAAGAGCTGAGTTAGAGTATTGATTTCTGGGCTCTAGGATAGGGTAAGGGCTTAAAAATAAAGCCTTTACACAAACAGGTAGAGCTAAGGTAGTATCATGGGTACCCATTAGTTGTTTATCGTATATCCACTGAATATATAAATGATGCCAAGAGAATACCATACTTGAACTTTTTATAATATACCGGACTTAGGCCATTCTCAAGCATTTAAATCAATTGATTAAAGAATAATCGTGATAATGCTTAAGCATTACAATTAATGGTAATATTTATAGAATTAAATGCTTGTATATACTCTTTTTCTATTTTTCATGATCTTTATTATGCTGCCTAAAACATCTAAAAAGTCCAATAAAAAAAATTTTGTTCAACTGACTGCTGAATCTTCAACTTCAGTTACGTTGGCTTCTCCCTTTAATGATTTTACCAATATTAACCTTTTGTTGCAACAGCAACAACTTATAGAAACATTAGCAAAAGTTGCTTTGCAACAACAAAAAGTAAAAAAAAAAAAAATTTATTAAGTTTATATGAGCAAAAAATGAAATAGAGTATTCATTACAGCTTGATTAAATGTTAAAAGATGGGTTGTATTAATTAGGTTCATATCAAGGTGTCGATTATTTGTTTTAAAAGCTTTGAGCATAAAAAATAAAGTGGCTATTTTTTTAAAACACCTCTTTTAAAAAATCAAACTTGCTTTCCTCAGCCCATCATTTAATGATGGACATAATACTAGTAATAAGTACAAGCAGTGCTTGTAATTTTGAATATAGTGAAATTAGACCCATGAATAGTTCATAGGTACCTGTAGGCCCAACAAACCGGGCTAGAGAATTAAACTTTGGGCCCTAGAGTAGGATAAGGGTTTAAAAATTAAGCTCTTACACAAATATGTAGAGTTAGGGTATTGCTATTACCTGGCCCTACCTGGCCCATGTGGAGGCCTAACAATAGTATATCAAGCCACACATGCACCTTTTGAGTGCCTAATTTAAGTAGTCCGCCTGAAGGTTCTATACTATTTGCCATACCTGCACCCCAACTAGGTGGGTACCCATTTAAACCATCTGGTTATAACTGCCACTGGTTAACTACCTAACCCCAGGTTTTTTAATTATTTATATATGAATTTTGGTATTATCTTGGCATTAGGACTTATCAACTATTTCTGGCTAATCTATCTTCGAGGTAAACCTAACAGAGCAGTATATATCCTACACATGTATTCACCTGCATGTTTCTATAACTTCTTCCTAATTAGTACATATTGGCTTGCCTTTCCGTATTTGTATCTCACACCACCTTTTGGGGTGCTACCGTTTTATAGATGTAACTCAAGCACCAACCTTTCTAACTAGGCACCCATTATATACTTCTTGCCCTTATTCAGTTTACAACAACCCCGATATCCACATTTGGACTGTCTCCTTACCCAGATTCTTTATTGGTCTCTCTCTTACTTCCAGCTGGCAACCCAGAAGTGTCAGTCTGCCCAGGCTTTAGGTGCTTAAAGGACACCCTCCCCTTTGTTCATACTTTCAGAGCATATGCCCTTTTCCTTCGGTGCGACAATTCAGTAGTTCAGCTGGTGTGTCCTCCGCCAGTGGACCTAGTCACTCAGTTCTTCAATCTCGGGCCCCAGTTTGAATTTAGCCCTCCTGTGATACCATCAAAGATCACTGCTACCTTCAAATTCGGGACTTGCCAAATAGGTTTTTGGTTATTTTGGTTTCTCAGATTTATTACACCAAAGCTCTCATAACTAGATGGTGTGACCGAAATTACAGATTTCTAGATTTAATCAATAATTAACAACTGTAAACCGTAGTATAGACTATTTTTCAAAATTTGTCGTCCGTAGAATTTGAACTCTAGACCTGCTACTTGGAGAAGGTGATGCAAAGTCTTTTTTTAGAATTTAGAAGTACAACAAATTATATATTTTTTTAAGCTACACTTTTTTTACCTAGTTAAGTAATTCATTTTTACTCTCTCTTATCCTCTTGTCAGTCTTCCAAAAAATTTTCAATAAAAAGTAGGAATTTGGCTTACCTTCTTCAAAAGATTAGCACTGTTTACTTTTCAAATTTAAACAGATTAGTGGAATGCAACCACATATTTATTTATAGACAAATATGGTGCTACTTCATAGGACTCGGTCTAGGAACTCTAATTATAGCAGCAGATGGCTTGAGATACAAGTTCTCAGATGATGGCAGCACTTGACTTGAGATATAAATCAAGATGGGCAACAAAGCGATCCAGAGTTGGTAGGAAAGTCAGAAAGTAAATTTAATGTTAAGGCGAAGCTTTACAGTAGAGATATACAAATATTGCATTTGTTATATAATTTTTATTAATCTTGTATGAGCTATAATAGTGCCTTTAAAGTTTTAGATTTCTTTTTATATTTTTCTTTTTCACAATCAGTATTTTTTTTTTCTTTCTGTTTTTTCTTTTTTTGGTTATTTTTATAAATTTTCTTTTAAAAATTTCCATCCTTTGTCTTATACCTCTTGAGAAAAAGAAAAAATTAGAAAAGAAAAAAGAGATCCTGACACAGTATACAACAACCTGTCAAATGATTGAGGGAATATTGTTTTGACGATCAAAATCTGAAGCAAGTTTTAGATCCTGAGTAAGACTAATAGTTGTTATAGCAGGTTGTATTGGATAGTATTAGGTACATCTGGTGAGTTTTTTATTAGACTAAAAACTATTCACTATATGAAAAACATATGTACTTTGCTACAGTGTATTCACATAGCAGTTCATATAAATCAAAAGCAAGATTGCTTAAAATAAAAAAATATAAAAAAATATAAAAAAACTTATATCTTGTAATTTGCCAAGCCGATTTTAATATTTTAACTGCTATATTGATAACAAAACACTCTTCTACAACTTTATTTAGAAGTTGAAAAGATTCCAAAAATAATACTACTTTTTACTATGGTATGTTTTGTGAACGAGTTCGACAGGGCGGCCCCTCCAAAGTCCGGTTACATGATGGTCGATGATCCACACCCTGCCGGATACATGATTTTGATGATCAACACTCTCCCACAGCATATTGTTTTATTTCATATGTGAAGTCATTATCATACTCTTTTTGTGATAATGATTATTGCGGCGGAAGTCGAACATCTACCATCATGCATCCGGCAGGGTGTGGATCATCGACCAACATGTAACCGGACTTTGGGGGGGCCGCCCTGTCGAACTCTTTTGTGAACAGTCGGAAAATGCAAAGTTACTTGTTTGATGTTTTAATATTTGATGCATCAATAAAGTAACTTTGTATCATCATGCATAGAAATTAAAGGTCTTTCACTTCGTTCCAAACAATTGTTATTTTAATTTAACAGTACATTAACTATTCTAGCATGTTTCATTGTTTTCAATAGGGACCTGATATTTCCACACCTCTATATAGATCACTTTTTTTAAAACTTTGATCAAAGGTATCTCGGAAACCGCCTAATCAAATTTTTTTATTTGAATTCTACAGATTCATAGAATTCGAATAAAAAAAAAGCACGGAATTTTATCAGGTAGTTGTCGTGATACCTTTAATAAAAGTTAGATAAAGGTTTGCCATGGCTAATATTTTGATAGACGTTGAAATTTTTTTAAAACTTTAATCGAAGGTATCTTGACAACCATCTGATCAAATTCAACGAATTTTTTTTTTTTATTTGAATTATACAGATTCATAAAATTCGAATAAAAAAAAAGCTCATCTAATTTGATCAGATGGTTGTCAAGATGCCTTCGATCAAAGGTTTAAAAAAGGTGATCTACATTGGGTGTGGAAATATCAGTCTCCTTTCAATATTATATTAATTTAACAGTGCATTAGCTATTCTAGCATGTTTTATCATTTTCAATATTTATATCTCAGACGAATAATTTGGGTCAACTACGTGAGCAACAGCAAATATGTAAACCAATCAAATGAAGTGCTTCATGTAAGTTTTGGGATTATTATCAGATTGATATTTTCAAGGCATTCAATGAGTAAAGTTAAAGGAAAACTAATGTAATGAATAATCATCGGTAAGTGAGTATCTTGAACATAATGTTCTAGAGAACATATAAGAAAACTCGGATTAATTTTTATTTTTTTCTCGAAGGTAATCTTCGATAATGAAATACTAGTGACAGTTGTTCAAGATATCTTGATGTCTAGAAATTTTCCTTAATATGTTTAGAGATAAATCTAAAAATTCAAACCCTTAATTTTACTGATTACTACCTATTTCCTTCATTGATCATCGTTGATTATCTTTGATTTTCAAGAAGCGATTCATTTTCGATACCGACTTCGAGATAGGTGTGTACCTTTTTCAAAAGTGGAAATTGACGCTATGATTGTTTAAGTTGAATAATTCGCACTTTCCATTTGCCTAATTCTTTAATATTTTTTGGCAAGTGAAAAATGTGAGCATGAAATACAATTTAGATAAATTCAGACTAATCATTATTATCATGTCAAGAAGATAAAAACTGGTTTAATTTTATAAAATCTACTTCTAGGTTGAAATTGATTTGACCCTTCAGCAGCACCATTACTACGCTCTGAGCCTTGAGTTCGATTATTCTATGTAAATTTTGATTTATCAGTATTATTAACTTACACTTACGTCGACACTAAATTCAGTATTTTTTTTTTTTTAATATTCTTTAATTCATCATTGTCCCTGTCTTTATCGGTGTTTTTTGATAGCATTGAATATTATGTTAAAAACATATTCTAATCCAAAATTGGAAGATTCGCTTTCATCAGACTCTCCATTATCAAGCTAACTAACATGCTATGCACCGAAATTTTCATTATTATGAACAATAAAATTATTGTCTGGTCAAAAGTTGCGAATGAAAATTTCCGAAAGTCCTTAAATTTTTTTTCCGGCTCGATCTTCATGTCATCAACAATCATGATATATTCTTTAGCACTCTGTAAGATTTTTTTCTGTAAAGCTATGTAAATTGATAATCAAAGTGATACAATTTTATTATTTTATAAATTAAATATTGAATTTTTGGTTGTCACCATGGAATATTCGTGTAACAGCTTAAAGTGTACAGTATGAGAAAAAAATATTCGCGATTTCTAATTTTGAGTTTTATATGAAAAGTATTGTTAATCACATAACGTAAATAAAGATGATTGATAGTATTTTTTTGGTATAAATTAGTTTAAAATTAGAAATTACTATCAGATCTCGATAAGCCTATTTCTGTTTTCGAAATGATTTTGAAAATGATAGCGATAGAAAATAACAATATTTACTAAAAAGGTTTCTTTTTGTGAATACTCGATTAGTTTAGAACATTGATCGAAGATCGGATCGATTTTCCAATCTTTATGTAGGTACCTACGTACGTACGTACGTAGGAAATCAATGTTCTAAACTAATCAAGCATTTGAGTATTAAAGTTTTTTTTGTAAATATTGTTAAACCATTTCGAAAACAGCAATAAAATATTTAGACATCTAGCAAGTGACGGAATCCTAATTGAAAAGGCCATTATGTACATTATTTTTACACAATACATTGATACTTTCACAATTTCTTATTGTCAAAAAAATGAATGTCGAATTGCAAAATTTCTCTACGTACGTGTATAGATTTACATGTATGGGTTTACATGTATAGACTTGACCAAATAAGTCACATTCAATTGTCTTTTGAAAGGCTTTTTTTTGTCTTTAATACAATACTTGAAAGATTATTTAGTGAACAATTGATTCTTGATGTATGCTACGATAAGTAATTTACAATGACATACTATTATAACACATGCAGTATCCTACTCCTAAGTTCGAAATTACTGATAAATTTAAGAGCGAGAATTTTCTTGTTGTTTATTGAAACCTTTTTAAAAAAAGCTGTAGAACAATTAACTTTGAAAGAATGAATATCTTTAGTTAATAATTAAATAATGTACATAATATAAGATTTATATAGTACCATCGTTTTTATTAATCAACCACAATACAGATTTTACGCGCTTGATTACCTTAGAACCTCCAATTATACAATGTAGAGTTTTTTTTACTTTTTAGAGTCATAAAATGAATAAAGAATTTCTTGACTGACGAGTTAAGATGTAACCATTGTCGAAAAAATGATATAATATGACCAAAATTTCGTGTTTTTCGTTTTCAAAAAAAAAACAAATTACTTTTCTTCTTTTTGTAAAAAAAAAAAAAAACTTCACCCATAACTCAACTTTATACTAAAAATCTTTAACGAAAATCACCCATAAATCAACTTTATACTAAAATCTTTAACGAAAAAAAATGGCATTTTCAAGTTATCTTGGATTATCCGTAAATTCCACATCAAGACCTAACAAACTTACAGTTGATAACAATAAAAACGAAATAGATTATTTCTTTGACTATCCACTTGAGGTGGCTCTTCCTCCAATATGTAACTCGGCGGAAGTTAAATTTTCATCTTATATGGGTTTTTCGCGACAAACGAAGAAAGAAAATCGACCAGTAATAACGCATAAAAAAAATAAAGACGATAAAGATCGAATAGACTCTAGTAATGATGTAACAGAGACTTTGAATAATATGTTAATAATTCAAGAGGTTAGTTTTTTTTTTCATCATTATATCAATAATCTCATTGATAATCTCATTGACAATTTCATTGACAACATCGACAATATTAACGATTGTTTAATTTTCCCAGGCTCTAAATAAATTGATTGTTATAAATTTATTCTATATATCGAGAAAAAAACTACTTTCTCAAAAAGTTAAAGAAAAATTTGTTGCAATTTCTGAATTAAGAAAAAACATTGCTATTAATGGTTCGAAAACGCAATTAACTAAGTCTACTTCATATACTTCATATCCTTCATATAACTCTCAATTATGTAATTCTTAAGATTTTTTTGTAATTTGTCACTTTTATTTGTGTAAATAAAATTTGAGCCTCGTGTACAATAAACATTTTTTCATTGATGTTTTTTTTTCTTCAAATTTGAAAATTCCAAATTAGGAATTTATTAAATCAATTTTTAAAGTTTAACTATTATTCTTTTGGAAATTAATTAAGGAGCCCTTTTATTTCTTCTTTAGTAATAATTGTAAGTATTATTGGTCCTGTTCATTTTTCTAGAATTTTAAAAAAGAATCATTACACAAATTAATACAGGTTTTTGATTATGTGCGAATACGTATCCCAAATATTATCCTTTTTCGGACAGAATATCCAAATATACTATCCTGAATAGTCCGGGTTTTCGTCCTCAAAAAAGGCAAAGATATGTAATGGGGGCTTAACAATCGATCGAGGATCTACAAACGCACATATTAGTTGAGGTTTTTGACGAGGCTCTATTAAATTTGCTAATTTTTTCGGCGGGATTTTATGAATATATCCATGTGTGGGCGTATGCACCTATCTTCACTCTTATATAACTTCAATTAATGTGTGCTCTTTGTGTGTCTTTTGTGTGTCATAATTAGTGATTTTCGTTTCATTTCATTAACAAGGATGTTAAGAATTTCCCAATGGCTTATATCGTTATTGTCCGAAGTTGTCGTACCTCGATAAAACGTTTGAATGTAACCAAGTAAATCTGTACCACATAATTCTTTTAGTACAATACAGGACGCTACTCCAGTTTCGTCCCGCCGTCATTGAGTTTAAATACACCTGATTCCTGTAAATTGAAAAAAAAAAAAAATTATCATCTTTTTACTTGGTGCTTTGAGGATTTAATTAATCGCTTTGGAAATTTTGTTTAAATTTCTATATACTTCATATTATAACGATATAAATTATATATTTAATAAGATTATTAATATTAATAGTTTTTAATAATGTCGTCTCAAGATAAACAGGATAAACAAGATAATAATAATACTAAGATATATATTGATCCTAGTCAAAATACTTCCGGATTATTATCCGAAAGTACTGAACATCCTGGTCTTGAATATGCTACACCTGAATCTGTTCAAAAGGATATTCTGGGCGATAATCCTGTCGTCGCTGAGTCTGAAAAAGAAACAATTAAATTCTTTTCGCATCCGATCTCTTTTATCTTAAATACTATTGGCATATTAAAAATGGATAAAACTCACTTTTTGTTATTGTTCATCATCCCTGCCGCGATAATAAAAAGATATTATGTCTGCTTTTTCGCGATCATACCATTATCTAACATAATGACAATAGCTATTGATGACTTAACCGCCAGAGGTAAACCGGTATGTAATTTTTATGCGATTTCCATGTTACTTTTTTTTTCAATTACCTTTTTTAATCCAATTTCGCTATTCGTTTATAGCATTATGCCGCTGTTTTGCACGCTTTTTCTGGAAATTTTGTTGAACTTGTTATCGAAACTGTGGCATTGGTCGACGGAAAATATAATATCGTTCGTTCGGCTGTCTTGGGTTCTATTCTATGCAACATCACTTTGGTTCGTGTATAAATATTATATTAAACTATATATCGTCTTTTTTGATTTGTTCTGATATTTAAGTTTTAGGTTCTTGGTATAGCTTTTTTGGCGGGCGCGTGGCCTTCAGAAAGCCGTCAAAATCGAAGAAGTGAATCTTCCATCCATTTGAAGGACTCTCATTTCAAAGCAAAATTATTTGTGAATACGAGTTCCTCAATATTGGCTCTTTCCGTTCTTGCTTTAGTTATACCTGCTGCATTTAGAATGGCTTCTGTTTCACAAACATCCACCGTTTCTGCTAATATTGATTGTGACATACAAAATATCAGTCATGCAACCGCGATCATCCTTATGACTATATATATTGCATCGTTGGTATTCCAGTTGAAAACCCATGCTAAAGATGTTAGAATTTATTTTATTTTATTTTATTTTATTTTTTTATTTATTTTATTATTCGACGCTGTTTTATCTTATACTATACTATTCTCTTTGTCTAATGATAATTTCTTTCTCGGTATGTTATAGACACTTGCCGCAATGGAATATAAATGCGGTGAGGTTTTATACCATTGGACCTTTGACCTTTTCCTGTAGGCTTTATTTCTCTTTTGATCTTGTTACATGAAATAATTCACTGCATAAATTTAAACAAGTTTTATTTTATAGACTTGCGGGCTCTATAGTCGGTATTACCTTTTTCGCTATGTACTTTGTTAGGGATATCGAAGAATTTGCTGAAACATATAACATTGGAAGTGGTTTTGTTGGAATAGTACTTCTTCCTATTTGCGGTAGCTATATTAATACTGTATATTTGTTCATAACATATATGATTTGCTTGATTTATTTATATTTCTTTAATTTTTTTAGTCGTGAGTAACTTTATTGAGCACTATGAAGCCATCAAAGAAGCTTATGAAGATAAAATTGATACATCTGTCAGCTTGATTCTTAATACCTCTGTGGTAATTTTTTTTTAATATTAAATTTGCTAATTGTCAATTAATTATCTTTTAATATTCTTTAATCTTTTTTTAATCTTCTTTAATATTCTTTTAATATTCTTTTAATGTAGCAAATGGCATTGTTAGTGACTCCTCTGCTTGTTTTAATTGGGTGGGCCATCGGTAGACCATTATCATTGGATTTTAATATTTTGGAAATTTGTGTGTTGGCTGGTGCCGTGTTAATTGTTAATTTCTTGGTAGCGGTATGCTATACATATTTTTCATAATTATATAATGTATATTTATATTTATTTATATTTTTAAATATTAATATTTATATTATTATCTCAACAGGATAATATGGCTACTTGGTTAGAAGGATTTATGCTTATCGTAAGTATACCTTTCAATCTATTTTCAATTTATTTCAATATTTATATCAATATTTATATCAATATTTATTTAATTTATTTTAACAAATTTTAAAACTTTTTTCTCTTATTTTATTATTATTAGGCTTCTTATTTACTTATGGCAGTTACATTCTTTTACTTCCCTAATCAAATAGACAAAGAAGCAGCTTTTTGTAATCCTTTTAGTAGAAATTTATTAATAAATAATACTACAACTGAACATTAAGATAATTAATGTTTATAGCCAACACTTTAGAATTATTTATTTTATAATTTTATACACTGTGTAACTAATAAAAAAAGTATAGTATTTAAATCTATATAGGTAATTATTTTACAAAAAAAAAAACCAATGTAATTTAATTTACTGTAATTAAAAGGAATCAATCAAATTTATTAGAAAGAAAAAACAATTATATATCTTTTTTATACTTGAAATAAATTTAATTATATGTAACTTTTTATTTACAATTAATTATATATACCGTGACAAATTAACTAGTGATTCTAATTGATTAACTGATTAATAATTTATCCGGCCTACTCTGGGCTAGACATATATATGTGCTTAGATGGAACATTACGTAGGATATGCGGTCGATATACATATAAATCAAATCTGTAAATCTGTATATTATCTATTATCTATTATCTATTATATAGATATCTATTATCATCGCTAATTATGCTATAATTTTATGTAGTACGAATAAGGGGGAACTAGGAGCCAAAAAATCCGGATATTCATTTGTCCAATTTTTTAAATCAATCAAAAAAACTCGAATGAATAAAATTTCATTGAATATTCCTAATTTAGTCATCTGAATATCGTAAGATCCTTCCTTATAGTGGCCTACCTCATGATTTAAATTACAAAGACGGGCATAGTGTTCTGCAATGATACATCTTATAATAATTAAAATATATCCCTGAATATTTCTCCAATAATTCATTAATGATATGTCTTCACTTTTTTTCTGGATCAGGTAAGGTAGGTCGAGTGATTTATCAGCGAAGCTAGAGCGACCAAAATTTTTCTTGTTTATATACTTCAGTTTTCGTTAAGTTTTTTGAAATGGTAGAAATAGAATCAGTGAAATTTTTGTCCAGACAATTCGTTTACCTTAGTTCAGTCACGTGTGCGCGACAATTTGTTATTATGCGTCGTTAATTACCATTTTTAATTATGCACGTGAATATCACCTCCTAGACCCAAAATAATAAAAATATGGAGCTTGATAGATTTTTTGTGCAGTGGGGTATAGTTTTCAAGCCACTGATACTGCTTTTGAGGGTTCTCAAACCGCCGAACCTGATTCTTGGAGTTCTCAGGTTGTTCTTTGGGGTTCTGTCACACTCGAGGTTAGCTCGTTGCTAACTGCTCAAAGTACTGAATTCGCCTTACTTTACTGGCAATCATTTCACCGACTGCTCATCAACTATTTACTAAAAATATATACCGATACCTGCAATTGATTAAATGTTAACCCTATGCATTGTCGGTTAAATGAACTTTTGGTGAATCATTGAAGTGAGCAGCACCGCAAAAGATATTAGACTGAGTCCGAACCCCGCTCGTCGAGTCAAAACATTCCATAGTCAAGTCCTATTTAGGTTTATGAGTGCACTTTAACTTTTAATCACGTCTAAAAGTTTCGAGTAACAATTTTTTTTTTCTTTATACAGTACATATTCAGCGAGAAAGAAATTATCTGTGTTATGAAAAATATATAGTTTCTTAATGGTGTAAAGCGAATTGATATCAATTCAAGTAATGGAGATGAAGAAACCCTTGATGAACCAGAGATGAAAAAAGGTACTTAGAATATATGTGATTTTCTATACTTGCTAAGTCTGCACATTATAGGTGACTTTATCTCACAAAAGAACAAGAGAAGTTTTACGCAGGCTATAACTTTTCCCAATTAAAAATGGATTTATTGGACACTATTCAAGCGTAATTTCGATTTCCCACATATTAATATAATATGTCAAAATTGCCTACTACTATACTGTTAGATTGACTTGTAAGATTGATAATTTATATCATCAGAGGCGTGACATTGGTGATTTGGTTATAAAATTGAAAGAATTTATCGTATGTTAGTGAGCTTATGTGCCTCTACCTCACACATAAGTGTCATAACTATAGTTGTCAGACGAAACCTCGAGGTTTCGCGCTGACGAAACGCGAAACCTAGTCGTCTTTCGTTATTTAGACGAAAGGTGACGGAACTGACGAAACTGTGAAGCGTAACAAAACTAATAAAAGACGAATATACAAATAAACGTTGAAAATCATTGAAGATTATGTGTATAAAAAATAATCTAACAAAAAAGTTTTATTGTATAATAGGCGCTTGAATTATTTAAAGGGAGTTAGAAATAAAGTATTCTACACTACACAACAGTTCTAGTGAGAAATCGCTTGGTGTTTACTTTGTGATTTTACAATTTTATTTTGTGCCAGCATGTTTTAATTCATTATTTGTGTTATTGCATGAGTACTTTGGCTTTTGACAAGGTTATTTCAACCGGTCTATAACAACCCTAGTGTTGTCTAGAACAAATAAGCTGGTTTATTTTTGCTGTAATTTCGGATACTGTTCTCTAAATAAATTATAAATGTCAATATCATTTATTTTATTTTATTTTATTTTATTTTTAGCGGGAACATTAGGATTTCGTCAGAAGAATTTGGGGTTTCGACTTTCGTCAGAGGTTTGGGGATTTAGGTTTCGTCTTTCGTCATCATGCAAAAACGGTTTCGTCTAACAACTATAGTCATAACCAGCCTTACCTAAGTTACATCCTTTAAATGATTTTAAACATCTGCAATTATACCAAGCCTCGAATCCGAAATAACTCAGCTTGGGTTTTCATAAATTTTTTTCATGATCTTCAGCCGATTTAAGCCAAGCCTTACATTAAATTAAATAGTTGCTAAAAATATTCTTAATCAAAGTTTTGTTAAAAATTCTAACACAGTTTTTTCTATTCTATTTGATGGACATTTCAAATTTTTCTAAACCTTTGTCTCAACATCTCTTAATTAAAAAGTTTTCTTTATTTAAAATTTTATAGATCTAAAAAAAATTTTATCTAATTTGAATTTTTATTTGTTATATTTCTGTATTTTGTGATTGGTAGAATTAATTCATTAACTCTGGTAAACGTAACTCTGGCTGGTAAACATAATTTTTGGAACAGTAGAAATGATGATAAACATAATTTTGGTAGAATTAATGGTAAATATAATTTTGGTCTATATAGTAAATAATATAATTTGGTAGAATTAATTCGTTAACTCTGGTAAACATAATTTCGGTATAATTAATTCGTTAATACTGGTAGTAGAATTAATCGTCGTGAGGTGCAAAGCGCCCCCATAAATGTGCCGCTGGGAGTATTTATACCTATGGCAGCATCATTAATAATTTGATATATATTATGATTTATATAATATTTAAATAGTAGCTATGTTATATTTGCAACCTTTTCTATTTACTAGTATATACGTTACTATAGCATGGGTTGACTTTTTTAATCTGGCAACATAATGTGAAGAGAAAAATAATTGTCGCAGCTGATGCTGAAAACGGCTGATGTTGAAATTCACGTGATCATCCGATGATCATTTGTTCTCGGTATGTCGACTTGTCAAATGAGGTGCGTCGACTTGTCCAACTGGCTAAGGTTAACAATTAGGTGGCCGGATTTTGTATTGCCGGTAATTTCTAAATTAAGGTTAGATTTTCATA
>CAJVPY010001833.1:0-18023 GCA_910591965.1 Dentiscutata erythropus | reverse complement strand
TTTTTCTTATTTATTTTATGTTTTTATCTTTTCTTTTAATAAATTCTTTCTCTTTCTTGGAATAATATAAAGTGAAAATTGGGTTCAGAAATAGTATTTTGGCAAAATACTAGCTTATATTATTCGAAATTTAAAGGCTACACATAGCTATGGACGGTCTAATTGTTAGTACTTCTTCTTCTAGTTATATCTTAGGATATTTCTAAGTTTTAGTAGCTAATATATCCTTGTAAAGGGCAAGTAATTACTACGCCTGACTCGTACAAACTGACCAATAGGTTTAATCTCTCAAACCTCATTGCCTATTGATAACTTCTTATAGTACTTTAAAGGCTATTGAATTAAAATTCCATTATACAAATTGTTTATTTTTTTTTCTTTTTATTATTTTCTTTAAATAAAAGATATTCTACTCAACACTCGTGATTTTAAAGTTTGCTAAAGCTTGATAGTTTTTAGTAAATTTTATCACAATATACAAATTTACAAGTTTTTTTAGATGTCTTTATAGCTAAATTCTGCAAATGAATTAACTTACTTCTCTGACAAGTCAGATTAGAAATTGGCTCAAAGCATATATATTGAAATAAATAAAAAGTGAAAACTATTTACAATAGATTGAATGACAAGTTATCAAATAAGAAAAGTGAAATAATTCAATAGTCGTTATTATTGTCTAGAGGCAAAAGTAGTGGATTGTTTTACAGTAGATTAGAAACAGAAGAACAATTATATTTGCTTCCCATTAAGTTTAATTCAAAAAATATTTGAATACAGGATTCAGTATTGAATGTAGGCAGTATTAATTTTACCAGTTTGGATATCAGTCACATGGTAGCTAGTTCTTTTGCAGAAGCAAATTGAAATAATAGATAGATCTTTCACCAGCAAAAGCTGTTTTTTACCAAACTTAAAGTACAATTTATTACTGGAATCTTGGAAAAACCAGCAATGGAAATTTTAGGTAATAAAAATTTGTTTTTATAAAACTATAGAGCCCAGGTTAGTATATAGCAAATACCTTATAGCATTATAGGATAAATTTGTTGCTTTTTGTAATAGCTACAAGCTGAGTTTGTATTTAGCCTAATAGTTTTGATATTTCTTACCTAATTGAATCTATTATCAAAATCATGAAAGCTTTGTTGGTATATAAATACAATAGGTTATCATCATCATAGATTAGAAATTCTAGATCTAACTCAAAATTTTAATGTGCAGCATCTTGTTAGAAATTTATTGAAACATGCAGCTAATGATAAGAAGACAGTATGACTATAAGACCTATTTCCTGTTAAAACTCTGCAGAATTATATCAATAGCCTACCTTTAGGGACTAGAAGACAAATTTGGAAAAGGAATTGTGTACTAGTAGCATTGGGACTCTAAACAATAAGAAGGCTAGCAGAGCTTTGTAATCTTTATATTGCAGATATTAAGATGGAAGGAGGTTTCTGTGGGTTAGAATAAATAAATCGAAAACAGATTAATTTGCAAAAGATAAATTTATACCAATTAACTCTACAAATTTATTATATTGTTTGATCTATAAATATTTGAAGATAAAAAAAAAGGTAAAAAGTTAGAATTTGTTATTTGTAAACATAATAGGAAGGTGTATATTAACAAGTGCAATAAATGCAATAGTAAAGAGAATAACATGCCATGCAAATTTAAAAGGAAAATACTCAGAACACAGTTTGTATATTGGTGATGTGACTAGCGTAATGAAAGCAGGTTTGACACTACTACAAATTATAAGTATAGGTGTTTGGGTGCTAAATTTAGTTGAGCTTTATCTACATTTTTTTTTTATAGTATTGCAAGGTATATTAGCAAAAATAGGATTTTTTAAAAAAAAAAAAATTAAAAAAAATTGAAGCATTTTCATTATTTCTTTCTGTGATTCTCTTTTTGCTCCCATAGTGTATTTTCATTAACTTAATAAACAGATTTGAGCAAGAATAATAAGCTTGATGTCTAAAATATAGCAACTTAGTGTAGTGGTCTAGTTGTCACCCTCTCCAAGTGGCAGGTCTAGAGTTTGAATCCCACAGATGACGATATTTGAAAAATAGGCTTGTGTTTAGTTGATGGCTATGCATATCGGTTAAATCTAATCTGTAACTTCGGTTACACCATCTAGTAATAGGAGCAATGGTGCAATAAATCTGAGGAATCGGCATAACCGAAAACCCATTTGAGAAGTCCCAAGTTAGGAGTAACAATGATCTTTGGTGGTATTACAAGAGAGCTGAATTCGAACTGGGACCCAAAATCAGTGAACCGAACGACCAGGTCCTAATAGCGGAGAACACATTAGCTGAACCACCGGGTTCTGTCACACCGGAGGAAAAAGACATATGCTCTGAAAGTATGTATCAAGAGGAGGGTGTCCTTCAGGTATCTAAAGCCTGAGCAGACCGACCCTTCTGGGTTGTCGGCTAAAAGTAAGAGAGAGACCGATAAAGAATCCAGATAAGAAAACAGTCCAAATGCAGGTACCAGGGTTGTTGGAAACCTAATAAGGGTGGAAGTAAGTAATCACAGAGGTTCAATGGTTAGCCCTGACCCCAAGTACATAGGTAGAGTTATGGCATAAGTTATTGAAGTCTAAATAAATATATATATGGGACATGTGATATCTAGCAAAATAGAAATATCCTACTATCCAATAATCCAGAGACACTCGAAGCCAGGGTAAGCAAACTACAGATGCCATGTAGACCAATGGTGAGGTAAATAGGAGTTAACTACAACTATATCAGGCTGAAAGGTTTGGTACGTCTCACTCAAAAGGGTTTACAGAGATTTGGGAACTGTAACACCGCAGAGGGAAAGACCTGAGACATCTGTGGTTGTTGATAACTAATTAGAAAGGTTATAGCTTGAGATACAGACTGGGTTACAGCAGCATCTCAAAAAGGTGGCTTGAAATATAAACTCGGTAATGGTAGCATAACAGGTACTAATAGGTTAGAGATTATCAATGATATACTGTTTTCTTTGTTGTAAAAGCAATATGTTGTATAACACATCTACAATAATAAATAATAAAGAGGCAGTGTCATTAAAAAAATAATAATAATAATAAGCTTGATGCATAACTATACATATCACCAAAATTAATTTTTAAAAAAAGCCTATTTCGGGTTTTCAAAAATAAATTAAAATTTTTTATAAGGAAGTGCAAATAAAATTTATATATTTATGTTCCTTATATTTTGGTTTATTCAAAAAAAGTATCAAAAAATTTCAGGTTTTAAGTAAAATAGGTCAAAAACAATTTCGGGAAAAATTTTTAATTTCAGATTCCAAAATCCAAAATAATTTTAGCGATATATATATGCATAACATAAGTTATACTAAGGTTATTATTGCAAAGATCTTCACATATAAAGTTTAAGAGTATAATGACAACTTTCTGTTACTGTTTAAGATTAAATAGGAAAATATAAATATTTGATGCATTGTGTATATAAGTTAAAAGGACTAGATTGTGATCATTAGTGCTTTTTCTTTTGCTGCCTGACATTAGTTTAGCTCTTTTATAATGTTCTCCCCAGACTCTCCTCCCCAAAAAAAGAAGAAAAAGTAAGTGAAAAAAAGAGAAATAAGATAAAAAATATTGAAAATATAAAAAGAAGGAAAGAGTAGCTCAGGGACAGGCTTACTGGTATAAGAAGGAAATACTTGGTAACTAGCTTCCTGACACTCACTAATAATAATAATAATAATAATAATAATAATAATGTATATGTGTGCAATTTTCTTCTTTTTCACTATGTGATTACTATATGATTGTGTATGTAGTTGATAGTTTGTAAATGTAAGGTATGAGACATATAATTTCATATAATTGAGTATATAATTAATAGTTGTAAATGTAAAGTGTGAGATAAGTAAAACAAAGCTGCAGTATAGCACTACTTCATTGAACCTAAGTGCCGTACAAAAAATGTGCAACAGATCCTCGATTTTGATTGGCTAAAAGCAATGATCAAAAAATTAGGCCAGAATTACTTATAATTTTATTAATAAAATCGCAGCTGCCTATTAAGTGAAAATTGTTTCTGGGTTAATTTTATCTTATTTCTTAAACATTTCTATTTTTGTAATAAAAAAATTAAAAAGTTAATTTTGGCCAGAAATTAGTAAATGATTATGTAATGTGGGTAGTGTTCAAAGACAAGCCGGCTTATCACGGCTTGCTGCGACTTAATGCGGCTTATCATGTGATAAATTCGAATTTATCACAAGCCATGTGATAATCGTGAAAATATCACGTGACAAATTCGAAGATATCACATGGCTTGGTGATAAGCTGCATTAAGCCGCAGCAAGCCGTGATAAGCCGGCTTATCTTTGAACACTAGCAGCATGACTACACTTCTGCTAATAATATATGATAAAAAATATATATAAAAATAAAACAAATATCTTTAAGCTCTAAACTTTCAACTAATAACTATTTTACTATAAAAAAAAAATATTTAAACATCTATAATCTTTAGAATTTTTTAGCAAATAACTATTAAATACTACTATAGATATAACTTCAAATATTGGTTAGTCACAATAGTTGTGTATGGGGTATAAGGCATATAATACAGCTTTCAAATCATATAAAAAAACTTACAAAAAAATATGCAGTATGACTACACTTTTACTAATAATACATGATAAAATATATATATATAAATAAAACAAACTTCTTGAAGCTTTAAACTTTCAACTAAATAACTATTTTACTTACACTAAACTAATACACTATAAAAAAAAAAAATGCATATAAATAATATTCAAATATTCATGATTTTTAGAATTTTTTAACAAATAACTATTAAATACTACTATAAACATGACTTCAAGTATTGGTTGGTTATGATAGTTGTATGTAAGTGTAAAGTATATAATATAGCTTTCAAATTGTAAAAAAAATTAAAAAAAACTTATAAAAAAAAAATATAGCTATAAGTAGCAGTTTAATTATAATAATCTTTTTTTTTTTTTTTTTTTAAGTAAGATCTTTTCCTTAGTTCCTTTATTATTCATTATGTAGAGTTTACAAAGTAAGTATATATAAATTTTTTGGGGAAGTGGGGATAGAGCTACTTTACTCTAGACCTTAACCTTAGCTAGATAGGCTAAAAGTCCTTTAAACTATGAGTTTAGAATTGAATGAGGGAATGAGTTAAAGTTAATATAGTCTTTTTGCCAAGTGTGAAATTTGCTTCGTAATTGAAGTTCTTTAGTTGTAAGGTGGGGTGGGGTTTCTAACACCAAGTTTGGTGGAGAGGAAGAGATTATAGTATTATTATTGGAAGAAGGAATCCTGCTTGGGATTCAAATAGACTTTCGTAATTCTACAAGTATACTGTGATGAAGTTCAAGTGAGAGATTTATGGCTGATTTATAGTTGCGAATAGATGTAAACGTTTCTTCAGTTATTATTCTGACAAATATTTGGTTGTGTATATGAATTCTATAGTATGCTTGGACAAAGTTGTTAGTATTTAGGATGTTTGGATGCAATTTGGGTTAAAGTATTGGTTAGTAGTGTGGATAGATCAATTGTATTAGTAGGACAAGTAATCCAATGTGTATCCGTTTCTATTGCATTATTGCAATGTTTGCAACAAGGTGAAGAGTGTTTGAGGGTGTGGCATTTGAATAAATTGACTTGATTGGGTAGCTCATTTATCATGATTTTAAACTTGAAATTTTTGTTTGTTGATGTTTTAGAGTCTGTATAGTGTTGTCATAGTTGATCATTGAACCTTAAGTATTGAAAGGTTGGGTCTCAACAAATTTTTGAAGTTGCTTTTATTGATCTTTAAATTTTATTTAGAGTGTATCATGAGTCTATAATGGTTGCAACGTGGAGTTTTTTGATTGTTGTTTTTATGTTGTCTGAAGTTAGATTGTGATTAAATCTTTGAAAGTAGGTGTTGTGGATAAGTAGTGATGGGTCAATTTCTGTATATAGGATATGATTGTTAAGTTGTAGTATAGTGTTAATTTTAGCGTAGTAGATAGTTATTGATATGAATTTAGTGTAGATAGCTGCCCTGGTAGCAATCAGGTAGCTAGTGTTGTCATTTTTATAGATCTCATAAGATATAATAGGTGAGGTGTCTAGTAGCAGAGGGAGTATTTTGATAAGAAATGTGGAGTTCATTTTTAGGTGGATATGTAAACCGGAAGGTATAATTGTAATCAGTGTATATAATGTTGTAATAGTGATTTTTGCTAGGTTGGGCCAAGTAGTATTTTGTATAGATAATTGTGTGTTGTGATGGTCGAAAGTGAGCTTTGTAGTAAGTGATGATAGTGTTTTTCTGGTAAAAATTATAGCCATTTGTGCATGTATAGATTTGGAATTGGGAAAGGAGAGGTAAGTGTTCCAGATATGTTCTGTGTAATCATTATGCGCCTGGGCCATGTTGAAGGAGTAATGGTGGTTATGAGGTATGTAGCGAGTTGATTTAGATTTAAATTTGATAGGTGGGATAAGGTGCTAAGATTGGCTAAGTTGCCGTGCCAAATATGTTTTAAAGATACTTGGATTTGGTAAGTAGCAATTTTTGGAATTCAAAATAAACATCAAATATTCTTTGTAGTATAGTCGTAAAGGGCACATCAATTACAGAGAGTTAGACTGTTAGTTGTTTGGTTTAAGTTTTAATGTTGTGTCTTGAAGAGGTTGTTCTTGGAGAAGGTTATTCTACCAAAAGTGTAATCGAAAGTTATGATCCAGTGTGATGAAGTATTTGCTAGGTCCATGTAAAGGGATTTGAATATGTTAGGTTGAAGGTAGGGGATGCTATTTTACTGATAGTGTCTTTAATTGTATTGAACCATTTTGAAATACGACCATGTGGTATTTTTTGGATATTATGATGAAAGCTTTTCCAGTCAAGCATTGCAGTATTGTCATGATTTGTAAATTGTTCGATTGCTGTTATATTATGTTTGTTAAGCTGGTGTTTGATATGAGTGTTGTGTTTAATGTTGTGTAGAATAGAATTGATAGGTGTGCCAAGTGTATTGAGAGGAGATGGATTAGGGTTGGATGGCTGGGTAAATTGGATATTAAGTCGGTGCATATTGAGAATAAGTTGTGTGGTGAAAGTTTTGTACTCTTTGAAGGTGAATTGAGGTTAGTCAGTTAGAATAGATTTGTTAGAAGCAGCATTATTTTGTAGCTGTTATAATCAGATGAAGAATGATAGAGGAGTAATTAGAGAATTCAGCATGTTTTCAAGAATCGATATGTGGTATGCTTGTTGTAATTGGTAGGCGTTCATTAGTGCGTAAGTATAAGGATGGAATAGAAGTAGGTTAGGAGTGCGTCTAGAGATAGATACTTTGTGCTTTAAAGTAGTGGTATATCGACTTATAAGTATTGACAGCTAGAGGGATTCAAGTAGGTATTAGTAAGGTAGTAGTGTAATCTGAAAAGCAGAACTGTGTTAATGATATAGATGGCTTGTTTTTCAGTAATTTTTGTACAATTAAGTTTGATCAGTTCTGTAAAAAATTGTTTTTTGTTAATAGTATAGTCAATGAAAGTGCTAAGGAATTTAAAAGTTTGTTTTGGTAGTAAGTTGTAAATAGGTTGATTTTGGAAGATAATAGAAGAGGTGTCTGTAGTATTGTTATGAAAGAGAGTAGATTTGCTAGGGTTTATAGTTATTTTGGCCATTTGATAGAAGGAGAATGTGATACTGAATATTTGTTAAAGTGATGTTCGGTTTGATGAAATTCATGTGATGTCGTCCATATAAGCAATTACATTTGTAGTAGATGTATGGGTCTGAGTGAAGTTTGGTATGGTGGTGGAGACAGTGTAGCCTAGTGTGGATTTGGAACGGCTGATGAGAAGATCGTAGTATATGCACCAGAGTATCAGGGAAATTGTTTCACCCTAATCAATGCCGTCTTTGACATTATAGGATGGTGTTTTGCCAATAGAAGTAATGACTTGGTTTTGTCTTGTTGAGAAGATATAAACTATAAGATTTATGATATGCCGATTCTAGAGAGGGCTTTGCTTAAGAGTGGTATGTGCACGGTATCATAGGCTTTGGACATATCTTGCAATAGTATCCAAAGTTCTTTTTTGTTTATGTGTGTATCTTCGCGTAAATGAGTAATATGTTGGATCAGTTGTAAAGTAGAGATAAGTGAGAGTGCTACATTATTTGTGGGATCAAGCAGGTTGTTGTATAATAGAATTGATGCGAGTGGTTAGAATTTTAGTGAAGATTTTGTGGATATGTTTAATGAGTGTTATAGGGTGAGTCTTGGAAAGGTCTCCTGGTTGGTATCCTTTTTTCGGTATGGGCCAAACTAGACCTTTATACCATAATGAAGGAGTTGTTTGTAGATTAATACAGGTGTTGAAGATCTTAGCTAATGATATAATTGCTATATGAGGAAGTTTCTTGAGTATTTCATTTGAGATTAGTAAGAGGCCGGTTGTTTTGTTGTTGGGTGCTATAGTTATTGTTGTCTGAACTTTGTCTGCTTTAATTGGTTTTAATAGTGGTGCATATATAGTGGGGGTAACTTGAGGTAGTGTTTTATAATACTGTTCCTATTCTATCCACAGGTTGGGGTCAAACAGGTTGAGTTGAGTCTAGCGGCGGAAGTGCTGTGATGTTTCTTGTTTAATTTCCTGGGGGTTGGTGATTCTTGTAGTTGGTGTAGTAATGTTATGAAATATGACAGAGGTTGGTGCCAGTGTAAGATACTATCAATTATCTTGGTTGTGTTGCTTTGAAAGTTGGTGTAGCGATTGTTCATGAAATATTGGATTTTCTTTCTTTTTTGGGTGTTATTCTCAGTATTTCTTGCAGTGTATAAAGTTAAACAGAGCTGTTTAAGGTGTGTTTTTGTAAAGGTGTAGAAGCTGTACTCCAAGTCATTAAGTTGAAGATGTTGATTGGTAGCTTGAGTAAGTGCATTAATTTTGTTGAGAATACTATTAATAAAAGTAGTAATGTGTTGAATATGAAATGAGATGGGTCGATTAATTATATTAAAGATGTGATTAATGTGTTTTAGTACTCGGTGTAAGGAGCTAGCTTTAAAGAAGTGAGCGTAGAAGGTACAAGAACTAGTGTAGGTATATGGTATAAATTTGTCAGCTGCTTGTTTAATGATATTGTTAAGATTGTTGAAGGTTTTGTTTAGTTGGTGTGTGTTGGTAATTTGCTAGTGATGGTAAGCAGAGGCTAAAATATGGGCTGAGATAAATCCAGCGAAATCTCCCCAAAGTTTGAAATTCATATGATCATAGTTGTAAGTTTTTTGGTACTGTTTTTTGAGCCGGGGTTGTTTGACTATAGGGTATGTATGTTGTGAAGTAGTGAGTATTTGGTGATCACTATCGGTAATGTTAGTAGGGTCAAGAATAAGAGGCATAGTGAATGAAAGTATAATTTTAGGAGAAACTCATATATCATCTATTTGGCTTGACAACTGGTTCCGATTCCAGGTAGGTTCAGTGATATAGTGTAGTTGTAATAGGCTTATGAAGCCAATAGATACGAGGTGTTGGAGTAAGGGGCATTGTCTGTGGTAGTTGGTGCGGTTAGTATTACAGTTAAAGTCACCGGCAATTACGAGGTTCATGTTTTGAGAGCAACCATCATTAACCCAGAAGATAATTTGTTGTTAAGCAGTATGTAGTAATGGTGTTGAGGATGATGGTAGGTAGATTGCTATAAGGCGCATCTTATTATTTGCAGAGAAGTATAGGTCAATAAGAAGGGCGATACCAGGTATAGTGCTAATTTTATAGATGTGTAGTTGGATAGATGGTTTTAAAGCTATTGCAACACCTTTACATGATTCACAGATATTTGCGTTAGTTTGATCACAGTTTGATGTGTAAATCATATAGAGTGGGTTAGTAAATGCTATAGAGTTAGTAGATGTAGCTAATTTTGGTTCTGTCAGAAAGGCTATATCTATTTCGTTTGAATTACAGTATTCTAGTAGTAGTTGTAGTTTGAGTGACTGGTTGATCCCTTGGACATTGTGGTTAAGTATGTTAAAGGTTTGTTCGATAGGAGGGATGGGGTTGTAATGGTTAGTATGAGGTGTTGAAGAAGGTGTATGGTTAAAAAGTAAGATGTTAGTTTTCAATAGTTGATCATATATATTAGTGAATTCACTCATTAGAGATGTAATTATTAAAAAGTTCCCATTTAGGTACAGGGAGTTCAGGGATATCGATGATATGGGGAGGAACCTCTCTGAAGATAAAGTAAGTATGTAAAAATGCAATAGCAGTTTCAACTTCTTGTTGAGAAGTAGCTAGTAGGATGATTGATTCAGGTATAGATATATAATTAATTATAGCTTTGATTTCATCAAGTGTGGATAGTAGAGAGAGACGATCTGTTTCGATTGAGACTTTTTGTGGGATGTTGATCCAGTCAGCTAGGATTTGTTTGAAGTAGTAGTATTCTCTTAAGAGGCATACAGTTTTAATTAAGACTCTGGGGCTTGTAATAGGTGTAGTGATGTTGACCAGCTTTATTTCATCAGCGATCAAGAGTAGTTCTGGTTTGTTTGTAGGGTTAACTATCATGTATTGCTTGGAGAGAGGTAGAGTAAAGTGGTATTTGTTTTGAATAGCTACTAGAAACTCTTTTGCTAGCATTGGGTTATTGATAGAGAAAGAGTATTTTTTGGAGTAGCTACTTGTGTTGAATTTTGAGGAAGAGGCTGTTTCTGCACGAAAAAGTCAAAGAGAACATGTTTAAAACTATAGTGTTGGTGAAGGACCTCAACAAAGTGGCGAAATTTAGTGAAATCTTTGGGATTGCAAGGGAATAAGTGCCAAGTAGCTGAGTTTAAGTTTTGTGGTATACTAGGTAAATAGAGTTTTTGTAGTAATAGGTTGAAGTAGGGTAGTGGAATTTTTTCACCCACGATATAATATTTGGATAGTTTTTGACGGTAAAGGGCTAAATATGCGAGCTTGGATGGTTTGGTGATAGGAAATAAATTACGTATTTCGAGGTTGAGTTCAGAGGGTGGTCAGAAAGGGGTAGTAATTGGGTTTTGAAGTAGCTATTGTGCAGTTTATCGAATGTGTATATTTTGCGCAGAGCGAGAATGATCGCTCTAGTGTCGCTATAGTCAGTAATAGGTAGTTTAAATAGAAGAATCTGAATGATATTATTGGTAATACTACGTGGAGAAGAAGGTAAGGGTTTTAGAAGGGAGGTGTGAGCGGAGGTTAAAGTAGCTCTAATTTTTTCAAAATCAAGAGGCGTGGTGATTTTTGCGAAGTTTAACAGGTAGGTGATATATCTTGTAATATCATAAGGGCTTTTCAATATGAAGTCCAAGTTATATAAAAAGTCGAGTGCGAGTTTTGCCTTAAGTCTTTGGAAGAGTTGGTCCCGGTTGATTTTGTTAATATAACAAGTATCGTGGCAACGTTTGTATCTTTCAGTTGCAATTTGTAAGAGAGTTTTGAATTCTTTCTGGTGTTGAGGTTGGGTAGAAGTATTGTGAGTGAAGGATTTAAAGAAAGTGGTATCCAAGTAAACAAATTTTTCGTTAATTGCAGGTGATAAATTGTAGGAAGTGGGAATGAAAGTTATTTTGTAGACAAAGAACTCTTGAAGTTTAGTGATATTTTCGAATGCAAAAATAATGTAGTCGTTGTGCTATTTAAGTTTGTAAAATTTATTGGTACGTTGTATTGCAAGATCTTTAAGGACTGAGGTGCACTATTTGAAGTCTCGGTGGCCCGAAAATTTGTGTTGAGGTTTAGGTTTTTGGTTACCCATAAGTGCAGTGGCATAAGATTTTTTTGGTAAAGATTCAATTGTAGCATTTGAGTGGGTGTCTGTGAGTAAGTCTTGGTGTGAGTTGGTAGTAAAGTCAGGTAAAAGGGCTAGGTTGTCAGCCATTAATGGATTGGGCTCAGTTGTAAGTGTGTTCTTAGATCCGGAAAGCCCTGAAGGATCAGAAGGTTATAAATTAACTGCCAAGGTGGGTTGTTGTAGTGATCCGAATTGACTAAAATTTTTTAGTTGACTAGTTAGTTGACTAATTTCATGAATAGTCAACTAGTTATATATTATATAAAGTAATATATAAACTACAATTTATTAGTCAACCAATCAAAATGTTGGTTAACTATTAGTTTATACGTATTAGTGTTGAGTTTCTTTAAATTTCATGCGAATGGAATTTTGGCCCACATTATGAAATTTCGGCCAGCATTATAGCAGCTTACTGCTAATGCAGATCTGAATTATGCTCTGAAATATTCAAAAAACTCCAAAATATTTCATATGTATAAAACACTACATAGTCTATATATTTATTATCCTTATTTTTAGTTGATTTTTAGTTGACTAATAAAATTTAGTTGATTGGTTGATTTTAGTTGACTTAGTTAACTAAAACTTAGTCGATTCTTATCACTAGGTTGTTGTACCAAATTGGGTACAGTGTTTGTTGTGATGATTGGTGTGGGAATTTCTGCGGTTTTTCCCACGCTAGCTAGAACGGGCACAGAGGCTCCGATCAGTTTGTTGTTTTCTGGGGTATGGTGTTTTGTCCACTTTGTTGTGATTGTGTTGTAAGAGTGGTTGGGAAAGGAATAGTCAAGGAGTAGTCTATTTGAGTAACTGTATTGTTGGGGTCATTTTGACTGCTTTTTTTTGCAGGAGGGGGTTGTTAGGTGCTTGATTAGAAGAGTGTGAAAACTAGTTGAGAGTTAAAGTATGTGTATTCATAGTTAGGGTATAGTGACCGTTAAAGGTGAGAAAAGGCTCAAAGGTCTGAGGAGTGAAGAAAACACAGTCTCTTGTGTGTTTAATTTTGTTCGAAGGTTGTAATACTGTGTAGTATTAGTTTGTTCTTTGTCTCAGAGGACCCAATGTAATATTTATTTAGTGAAGTACCGAGCTTTAATAGTTTGATTACTTTTTGTTTACTCAAAATTTTGATTTTCAGGAGTGAACTGGAAAGAGTTTTTTAATTATAATAATCTAAAAACTAATATATAATAAAAAATATATATAAGATTCAAACTTCTTGAAGTTCTGAACTTTTAACTCATAATATTTATTTTACTTATACTAAAACTAATATGCTATAGAAAAAAAATATATACATATATCATAAGTAAGATTTAAACATTCATAATTTTTAGAACTTTTGATATTACTAAAAATAAATAGAAGATAAAAGAAAGTTTGGTATAATATAATTTGAACTTAATTAATAGTAAAGTTTGTATTATATAATTTGTATAGTGCCCGACAAAAGTTTTCCTGTACCTATATCTCTTTATAGAGAGGTGCTACACGACCCTGAAGAACTCTGATACAACTAATATATTATCAAAAAAGGAAATTTTGTATAGAAAATTATCAAATATTGCTTTTTTATATAGTAAATTTTTTAAATTTTGCTCTATTTTATATATCTATTTGGCCAAATTTATACAAACTTTATACAAACTTAGATCAGAGTTCTTTAGGATCCTGGTACTACGATCTTGAAATTTCAGAAATGTTAGTATATATGCAAATTAGATTGTGTATTTGTTTTGAAGATTTTATAATCTATAAAAGGATTTTTAGATAAGAGCTAAATTTAGAATGTTTTTCATTCAAAAAAATTTAAAAAAATAATTAAATTCAAGAAAATTTAATATATCATCAAGGATAAAAGCTAAAAATTCTAAAAAATTCTATATTAAAATTCAATTATTTTTGTAGTGGTAACAAAAAATTTGACTTGATTTGATGAAATAGTTATTGAGAAATTAATTCTTAAAGATTTGAGTTTTATTTTTATTACTTTAACTAGTTATAAACCTATGCAATAATGCACAGGAATAAACTTATAAAATTTTTAAATATAATTTTAAAATAAAATATATATATATAAAGAGGTGTGGCAACTTAGTGTAGTTGGTTAGTTGTCACTCTCCCAAGCAGCAGGTTTAGAGTTCGAATCCCATGGACGATGATTTTGAAAAATAGATCTGCGTACGGTTAACGGTTATCGATTATCAGTTGGATTTAATCTGTAATCTCGGTCACACCATCTAGTAATGGGAGCTTTGGCACAATAAATCCGAGAAATCGGAATAACCGAAAACCTGTTTGGCAAGTCCCGAGTTGAGATATAGCAATGATCTTTGACAGTATCACAGGAGAGCTGAATTCGAACCGAGGCTCGAGATCGGAAAACCAAGCAACCAGGTCCTATGGTGGAGAACATACTAGCCGAACCACCGGGTTGTTGCACCGGAGGAAAAGAGTATATGCTCTGAAAGTATGGACCAAGAGAAGGGTGTCTTTCAGACACCTAAAGCCTAAGCAGACCGACCCATCCGGGTTGCTAGCTGGAAGTAAGGGAGGGACCGATAGAGAATCTGGGTAAGAAGATGGTTCCAAATGCGGGTACTGGGGTTGTTGGGAACCTTACAAGGGCAAGGAGTATGTAATAGGCAACTAATTAGGAAGGTTGTGGCTTAAGATACAGATCGGGTTACGGCAGCACCTCAAAGGTTGGCTTGAGATACAAACTCAGTGACAGCAGCACAACATGTACTAGTTAGGAAGAAATTACCGAATATGCAAGTAAAAATATAGACTACTCTGTTAGGTTTACCTTATGGATAAATTAGCCATACATGGTTAGTTAGTCTTAAGACAAGAGATTAATAAATCCAAAAATGATTAGTAAGTCCTAAGGTAGGGTGCGAAATCTATAGGTGTCGCAAAAGCTACTACCGAATAGTGAGTTACACCTTGGTTAGATAGAATGTAGCTAGCGGTTGTAACCAGAGGGTTTAAATAGGTACCCCTCTAGTTGGGGTATAGGTATGGCAGATAGTGTAGAACTTTCAGGCGAACTACTTAATTAGGCACTCAAAAGGTGCACGTGTGGCTATATATACTCTCGTTGTAACTGTAATATGTTATATATCTACTTAATAAAAAGTCCCCAGGCCGTAGAGGTCACTTTAACACCAAAAAAAAAAAATTAAAATATAAAATTATACTAATAAAAAGTTATCCAAATTGTATAAACTTTTAAAATATGTGTATTTTTATATTATAAACAACTTTTCTAAGTGCCAAATATAAATTTACTTATTAGAGTTTTGGTTTTTATATATAAAAACTACTTTTATTTAATAAAAAATGACTAAAAATCAATTTTACCCCAAAATAAGCTACTTTGAAAAATTTTGTGTAATTTTTGACCAAAAAAAAATAGCTTTTTTTTAGAAAAAATACAGTAATTATCTAGATATAAGATTACAAAATATTATTTTATATTAAAATCTATTATAGATCTATTATAAATCTATGAATCTAGATCCTAAAATTGAAATCTAGTCTTTAAAAAATAAGTTCCAAGACCAAGTCCTAAAGTCCTGTGCCTAAGGATTTTACCAACTCTACTTCTAATGAAGCAATTGACACTTCTACATAAAAAATCTCTATACCAGAATTTTTATTTTCTATATATTTATAATTTCCAACTTGAAGAATATATTCAAATAATTTTTTTGCTAGTTCTTTAGGCTTAACAGGGTTTTGGTATATATTTTCTTTACTCTCTTAGTATAGTAATTTTGTAAATCTTTATTTTGATATTGGCAACATACTTTTGTAAGTTCACCAGTTTTACTAACAAAAGCAGTTTTTTCTAAATTTCTACTACATCAAATACACCCAAACAAAATTACTAGATGTCATTTTTATTTGGTAAAAAAGTTTTTTTCAATGCTTTTACTATAAATATCAGTGATATATAAATGTAACGCAAAAATTAATAGTCAAACATAACATACATACATACGTATGTAAGTCTTTATTCAAAGTCTAGGCTTCTGTAAAAAAGAAGCTACGGCTAAAATTTTTTTAACTTTTAATTAATATTTCTCAACAATTACCTATTTAAATTCAATAATTTTTTTTATTTTAATTCTACACATTCACAAAATTAAAATAAAAAATTTAATCAAATTTGGATAGATAATTATTGAGAAATCATCGTTTAAAGTCTAAGTAAAAAAATTTATTGCAATATTCTTTTTTCCTAAAAATTTTTAAATCTTTAAATGTTGGTTCTCAATAACTAGCTAGTTAAATTTAATAAAAAAAATTCAATAGATAATTGTTGAGAAATATTGATTAAAGAAAATAGTCACAGCTTCTTTTTACAGTTGAATGAAGATTACTTGGCACTTACCTAATCAAATTTGACCAAATTTTTTTTATTTTAATTCTATAATCTCATAGAATTAAATAAAAAAATTTTGATCGAATTTGATCAGGTAAATACCAAATAATCTTCATTAAAGTTTAATAAAATCCTATTACAACTAATTTTAATAGACAGTTTAATTTATTGTAAACTTTAAACAAAGATATTTCGCAACTACCTAACCGAATTCTATTTCAAAATATAGAAACAACCCAAAAAAAAAAAAAATTTCATGAAATTTTGTTTGGTGGTTGTCGAGATATCTTTGTTTAAATTTTAAAAAAATTCTACTGCGCAATTAACGGTTTCTTTAAACGAAGATATATCAACAACCACCAAACCAAATTCAATGAATCTTTTTTTATTTTGATTCTACAAATATGTAGAATAAAAACAACAAAATTTTATTGAATTTTCTTTGGTGGTTGCCAAGATATCTTTGTTAAAATTCTACTACAGCTTAAAATTTAATAGATGGTTTAATTTATTAACTAACTTTAAACGAAGATATCTCGACAACTACCAAATAATATCCAATGAAACTTTTTTTATTTTGATTCTATAAATATGCAGAATAAAAACAAAAAAATTTTCATTGAATTTGGTTTGGTAGTTGTCGAGATAACTTCATTTAAATTTAAAAAAATTCTAAGATTGATTTAATAGACGGTTTAATTTATTGACAAACTTTAATCGAGAATATTTCACCAATCACCAAACCAAACTCAATGAATTTTTTTATTTTATTTTTATCCTACATGTTTGAAGAATTAAAATAAAAAGGATTCATCGAATTTGGTTTAGTGGTAGTCGAGATATCTTCGTTTAAAGTTAGTCGATAATTAAACCGTCTATTAAATTTTAAGCCATAGTAGGATTTTTTTAAAATTTAAACAAAGATATCTCAGCAACTACCAAACCAAATTCAATTAAATTTTTTTGTTTTTATCCTACATATTTGTAGAATCAAAATAAAAAAAGTTTTGTTAGATTTTATTTGGTAGTTGTCAAGATATCTTCGTTTAAAGATAGTCAATAAATTAATCGTCAATTAAATTTTAGGCCGCAGTAAACTTTTTTAAAATTTAAACCAAGTATCTCGACAACCACTAAACCAAATTTCATGAAATTTTTTTTATTTTGTTCTACATATTTGAAATAATCAAAAATAAAAAATTCATAGAATGTCTTCGTTTAAAATTTACAATAAATTAAACCGTCTATTAAAATTCAGTTGTAATGGAATTTTTTAAAACTTTAAACGAAGCTATCTCAACAAATATCAAGCCAAATTCGATGAATTTTTTTTTATTTTGATTTCACATACTTGTTGAATCAAAATAAAAAAGACTCGTCAAATTTTGTTTTAGGTTGTCGAGATATCTTTGAAAAAATTGTGTGATGATCTACATTAGGCCGTTCGAAGTTAATTTTTCGGTTAACACCACCCCCCTTTGGTGTCTCCTGGTAAAATGAACATATAAAAAAAGTAAAAATTAAAAATACCGTATAACCACAAAATAATGCAATGGGGTGTGGTTTTAAATTTCGGCCTTAATTCAGGCCGAATTTCGAAATAACTCCCTATACACTATTTCGCGGTTATACGGCAAATATAAAATAAAAAATAATATAAAATAAAATAAAATAATTTAATTAAATCAATATAAATTAAGAGTAGGGTGTATATAGATCAATTTTCATATGATCTACGTGGTATATTGAATTTTTACATAGTAAACAAAAAA
>CAJVPY010001832.1:0-18025 GCA_910591965.1 Dentiscutata erythropus | reverse complement strand
TAAGGTTTGTATTACCCGTGCAAAATAAATAAGTCAAATCTACCCACGTTATAATTTTTGACCAGTATCTTAGTTTCATCGCCAAGATGGCAGTGCGTAAAGGTGTTGTTAGGAACTGTTTATATACTAGTTCATTATTTATCCTCACGTTTTTAACCATCATAGCACTTGGAATTTCTGCATATGATATAATACGTAATGCCAAGGATAAGGAATATTATCCTTATGTTTATATTGCTAGTGGAAGTTATTTTCTTACGGTAGTATTAAAAAAAAAAAAAAAGCTTCAATTTATTAAAGTCCAAAGTGGTTTTTTTTACATTCTGATATCATTTTATATGACAGGGCTTTGTTACTGTTTTACTTGGATGGTGTCGTCTGAATCTTGTAAAAAATGCTTTAGCTAATATACCAAAATCTTCCATGCCAATCAAAAATAGAGATTTACCCAATGTTAGTTCTCATCAAGGAAATAGTTCTATACTGTGTATATACGTAGCTCTGATTATAACGATACTGCCCGAGACATTTACAAAAAAAAATATTACATTGAGTTTTACCGACATTTATATTAAAATTTCGACAAAAAAAAAAAAAATTGTCGATATAAAAATATTTTACTATGATGTCTATGATGTCGTTATTTCCAGATATCGGTATAACTAGAGTAAATGTATAACCAGAGTAATGTGTATTCTTATTTATTAACATTTAATAATTCTGTTTAATAGTCTGTGTTTAATCTTATTACTGGTGAGTTGACACGTGTGTCCATGATTGCTTGGACAGGTGAACCGAAGCCCGAAGATGTTAATCTGCCAGGGTGGGGTCGACCAGGTTTGCATAGTCTTATTAACAATTTTTGATTATAATTGAAAAGTCAATAACGAACGAATATTGTAAATCAAAGGTTCCGACTTTGATGATATTCATTTCAAATCATCAATGATAAATACATTTTCTCTAATAGGTTGTAATAAAATTCTCTCATAATTGATGTATATGTAAATTCTCTTTACTAATATACTTTTTTTGTTGTATTAAAGAACAAACTGCTTTAAAAAAAAACTCGTCTTTAAAGCGGCAGCCTTCAATGTCCGTACAACGATACATTGATCTCTTAATTGAACATAGAGTCATAGACCGCGGCTTAGGCCATGCTTATGTAGAAGGCTATGAAAGAGCGCGCTTTAGTGAGGATGAAGTTCCTCAAGAACAGTATACAGAGTTCATGAAACTTGTTCTTCAATTATTACGCCGATTAGGATATAATGGAGATTAGGGTTGCGACCCGTACGTTTTTGAATAATGACATTAAGTACATAGTTTAGATTTGAGAATAACAAATTTATATCACATTTTTTGGACAATAGTATCAAACTCAAATTTATTAATCAATGCTGCAAATCAATTAGACAGGATATGTTTAGAGTTCACGGCCATTAAGTCTAAAGGCATACAGACATTTAAAATTAATATAGATTTAATATTATACTGTATATATACTAAATAATATTAATATTAATTAATAATAGATTAATACTTACTATAAATGCTGAAATAAAGCTATTTAATATATAAAAATTTTTATTAAATATTAAATTTCAAAATTTATTTTATTATTATATATTGGCATGCAAATAGCATGAAAATTGAAATTTGGCATGCCAAATTCTTTTAGGGTGCCATGAACTCTAGTTATGTTGAGTAAAAGCGATAGGTAAGACTTAATAGTCATGTATACAATAGAAAACAATTATGAAAGTACAGTATATTCAAAATAAAATAAAATTATAAAATTTCGAATTGTTGATTAATCCGTAACTGATAATTGATAAGCAAATTACTTAAAACTTTATATATAGAGTACAATTTTATAATTTTTCGCGAAATTCAAACGGAGCACGGTTTAATATTTTCGGATAAATTTTACAAGGACCGATATTATAACTCTATAAATAAAGCTACGAAGGTAGTTTTCTCGTTTAAATATAAAATGAAAGACTTAGTTTTTAGATTCTTCAAGTTTAAAAGAAATGATTTCGTAAGTTTGCTTGTAGAACTATAAGATTGGTCTCTATAAATTTATCCTAAATACATCTACTTAAATTTCGCGAAAAATTAAACTTTTTATGTCACTACGTATTATAAAATTAATAGTTAAAATAAATTTTATATGACTTAGACATAGTTTTGATTTACAATAACGTTTACAGATTACTGAATTAACACGAAATCTATGAAAGCAAAGGCTAACTATTTGAACCAATATAAAATTGTCTAAACAGTTACGGGATGGTCATTTGGTCAAAACTCAAATGTCCCTAAGTCATCAAATAATGATTAGTCATCAGTTTTTTTAGGTCATCCATCACGCCAATAGCAGATAGTCTTTGATAGCTTATATAAAAAAAACTTTTCATTATAGTTGAGAAATGTCGCTATATATAAAGATCAAAATTATACTAAGGAAATTGGGTATTGTGCATTACGTGTACTGTAAAAATTTCATGTAATTTAATGACCCTTTATTAATAATCTTTGAACATTTTATGTACAGTAGCCTCCAAAAGTTTGTCACCATACACAAAAAATATCGTTAACTAATAGTGATAGACTTTTGTGTATTGTAACAGTGATAAACTTTTGGAGGATACTGTACCTACGTACGAAAAAATTAAATTCTTTTTTATAGATTCAAAAAAGCATTAATAAAGGGCATTAAAGTTTTATAATAGATAATTGTCATTATGAACAAATTTAATCGAATTGACTTTATATAAAATATCTGATAAAGTGATGTGTTTAAAATTTTATTTGATAATCAATTTTTGAATTTTTGATTGGCCAAAAGGTATCATTTGTCATTAGAGTTCATTAGAGTCATTCCATTTCTGATCAGGCAGAGAACTATCTACTGTCAAAAGTTTTTGTAAAACTCACGTGGTGTGTAGAATTTCATATAGACCAATCAGGATGTTATTTAAGAATGTTGTAAGAATGTCCATTGACCAAAAAGTCATTATACGGCCATTGTTAGCTAAATTAATGCAGGCCGGTTTATTAATTTCGGTCAGATTTATGCGCAAATGGTAATAGGTCAGATGATAACATACAGAAATATATCTGATATATATATATGCTTCACTCTTTCAAAATTTAATTTCAAACATTTCTGCATTTACAAAGTACATTAAAATGAAAGAACAGGTTCTAGAAACGGCTCCTCGAAAAATGTAAGATTTAAAGGACACCATAAAACATTAAAAGTTTTTATTCACTGCACCTATTAAAATGAAATTTCATTACTGTTGTTAGCAAACATATCCAATTCAGTGTGCTTACTCCACAAGAGATCGTCAAAAATGCACAACTGGCCATTACTCATCGCGATCTTTTCAATGAAAATCGAGCTCCAATGGAAAATGGTGTCTTAGATACGCGCTTGGTTTGTTGATTTATCAAATTATTACTGAAAATTAATTTTTGAAAAAAAATTTTTACTAATTGTTAAAACGCGTAAACTTCACAGGGAACTTCAGATCATGACATACTTTGCGAAACATGTGGTGAAAGAATGGCTCAGTGTATTGGCCATTTCGGTTATGTCAAGCTGGTTTTACCAGTATTTCACATTGGTTATTTTAAAGCTGTTATCAGTATGTTGCAAAATATTTGTAAGGTATTTATTTTTTTTAAATATTATTAAGATCTATGTATCTGCTTAACGAGAATAAAAAGGTTTAATAAATTTTAATTTTTTCATAAAATTAGTCATGTAGTCACGTCTTACTGGAAGAAGACGATAGGCGATCATATTTGAAACGAATAAGAAGTTGTAAAGAGTCTTCAGCACGTGCAAAATTAGAAAAGTCTATAAATTTATTATGTAAAAAAATCGTAGAATGTCCATATTGTCGTGCGATTAATGGAGCTGTAAAAAAAGTTGGCGCAATTAAAATTGTTCACGAAAAGTTTAAACCAAAGAAAGCGGTTAATGAACAAGAAATTTTCAAAAGTACTTTCATTAACGCTGTAGAGACCATGCCAGAATTAAAAGCGCATTTACATAAGGCACAAGAAGATCTGAATGCGATGAAAGTACTCGATTTATTTAAAAAAATTTCTGATGATGTGAGATAATTAATTTCTTTATATGTAACTTGAACTCGGACCTCAAATTTGGGTATTTATAAAATTTTATACTACAGGATTGTGAACTACTCGGATTGGATCCACAAAACGCGCGGCCTGAACTTTTTATATGGCAACGAATTCCAGTACCACCTGTCGCAATTCGTCCTTCAATTGCTCAAGATAACGCGAGGTAATGCTTTAATACGAAATAATTATCGCTTATTTTTCTGACATTATTATGTAACTACATTATTATTTTCAACCCTCCAACTTTTTTATTCGGGTTTTCCAAATTCTCTTATTATTGCAATAATTAAGTAGATTCCTTATTATTTAATATTTATAGCACAGAAGATGATTTGACTGTGAAATTATCGGAAATTGTCCAGACGAATACTAATATTGCTGCAGCTTTGAGTAAAGGAATTACTATCTCACAGTTGGTGGTACGTAATAATTTATTATGAGTCTTTTAAATATGTTTAAAATAGAGTTTACTCTACCCAGGTATTATTAAAATACCCGGGTTATCCGGGTAAGTCATTATAGATTTCGATTAGCCGTTGTATATAGCAACAATTTCTACCCGGGTACGATTACTAGTTTAAAAAAATTATTTTTTTATTAAATCTTTCTTGTTTGATCCATTATAATAGGAACAATGGGATTATTTGCAGCTAACAGTCGCAATGTACATTAACAGTGAAATGCCAGGACTTGGGAATATGGCGGTAATTTTCAATAACATACTCTCATTTTGATTTCTCTCATTTTGATTTAGTGAATGCTGTCAATTAATTTAAGTTCACGATATCGTATTCAGGTAACAAAGCCGAGTAGGGGTTTATGCCAGCGATTAAAAGGAAAGCAAGGAAGATTTCGTGGAAATTTATCTGGAAAACGTGTTGACTTTTCAGGCAGAACAGTAATTTCACCTGATCCTAATTTGCGAATTGATGAGGCATGTTTCATTGAAATTATATGTTATATACAAGAATCATACAACTGTTTGCATAAAGTGATTATTTTTATTTGGTATTATTAGGTAGCAGTACCTGAGCTAGTTGCGAAGATTTTGACTTATCCGGAAAGAGTATTTGCACATAATATAGAGAAATTACGCAAGTGTATAATGAATGGTTCAGATGTACATCCTGGTGCAAATTTCGTCAAAAATATGTCCGGAGGGAAAAGGTAACGTATCCTTTATTATATCCATTAAATATAAATAATTGAATCTACATTTAGGTCTTTGTAATTTTATATTAGATACCTTAAATACGCAGATCAATCAGCAAAAGATGCATGTGCTGCTGAACTACAAATTGGTGATGTAGTAGAACGTCATTTGAGGGATGGCGACGTGGTCTTATTTAACCGACAACCTTCTCTTCATAAACTTAGTATAATGGCACACTATGTAATGCATTTTTATTTTATAAATAAATTTCTTTTTTTATATATATATTTTTATCTAACTTTTATTTTATGAATTGATAGGTTCGTGTCAAGCCGTGGCGAACATTTCGTTTCAACGAATGTGTATGTACGCCTTATAATGCCGATTTTGATGGTGATGAAATGAATCTTCATGTTCCTCAAACAGAAGAAGCGCGTGTTGAAGCAATAGAGTTAATGGGTGTCAAGAACAACTTGGTTACACCAAGGAATGGTGATCCAATCATTGCTGCCATTCAGGACTTTATAACTTCTTCGTATTTAATTACGAAGAAAGACGTATTTTATAATCGTGCTCAATTTACACAAATTTGTTCATATATGGCGGATGCTGACTTACATATAGATATTCCATCACCAGCAATACATAAGCCAGTAAAACTTTGGACGGGCAAACAAATTTTTAATGTTTTAATGCGTCCAAATAAGAGTTCATCAGTTTTGGTCAATCTCGAAAGTAAAGGTCGATCATTTGAAAAATGTGAAGGCAGAGCACCAGATATGTGCCCAAATGAAGGTTATGTTGTTATTCAGAATAGTGAAATAATGTGTGGTGCAATAGACAAATCTCTAGTGGGTGATGGTAATAAGCATTCACTATTTTATACTATTCTTCGTGATTATGGTGCTGTGCAAGCCGCTTATGCAATGAACCGTTTATCCAAATTATGCTCCCGATGGTTGGGTAAATATTTATTTGACTTACAAATTCTCATTTCATCCTTTAATAAAATTTATATCTTTTTTTTTTTCAAAAGCCAATAGAGGTTTCTCCATTGGAATTAATGATGTACAACCTGGGGAAATATTACGGGAGAAAAAAGATAGGCTCATTGCAGATGCAAATAAAGCGTGTGATGATCTCATTGAACGGTCCAAATCCGGGAAACTTGAGAATCAACCTGGTTGCAATGAGGAACAAACATTGGAGGTAAGTTATCAATACATCTTTTATTGTGTATTTGTATTAAGATACTTTAATAATATTGCCTTTTAATTAATAGGCACATATATCTGGAATATTGTCAAGGGTTCGTGATGATGCTGGTCAAATTTGCATGACGGAATTAAGTAAAAATAATGCACCTTTAATAATGGCTACGTGTGGCTCTAAGGGTACGTCTGTCTAGTGTTTTGTATAGAGTTTTTATTTCTCTTATAACGAAGCCGGTTGACACAAAAATAAAATCGGCTTCAAATTTTGTGTCTGTCCTTACTTCAAATATTTAACATTCTTTTTGCTGATGGTTTGCATGTTTTAGGTTCGAAAATTAATGTGTCTCAGATGGTTGCCTGTGTTGGTCAACAGATCATTAGTGGGAGTCGAATTCCAGACGGATTTCAAGATCGTTCTTTACCACATTTTCCTAAACATTGTAGGTTTCAATCGATTCGTTACATTTTCCTTTATTTTTATTAACTAAATAATAAAAAATATACATACATTATATATTGTAGCTAAGACTCCGGCTGCTCGCGGTTTTGTCAGAAATAGCTTTTATAGCGGATTAACTCCTACTGAATTTCTTTTTCATGCTATATCTGGCAGAGAGGGTCTTGTAGACACCGCTGTCAAGACTGCAGAAACTGGTTATATGCAAAGGAAGCTGATGAAAGTATATATATTTTTATCAAATTATTTTTTTTAAATGTTTTACGAACTATATTTGTTTCTATTCTTACGTTAAATGAAATTTTCATTAGGCTTTAGAAGACCTTGCTATCCATTACGATATGTCAGTTAGAAATTCTTCAGGTGGACTTGTACAATTTTGTTATGGTGACGATGGATTGGATCCCGCATATTTAGAAGATGAAGTTCTCCCAGTAGATTTTAAACGTAATTTACAACATATAATTGTATGTCATAATAACTTTATCAAATATCGTGCAGTAATAACTTCAAAACTGAAAAAGCATTTTTAACATTTTGTATTCTAGAATACTACGCCATGGGGTAACAAACCTGGTCTCTTACCATACGAAATAAAAGAAGTTATGGATTCTGTGCTAGATAGCGATGAATATCGCAAGTGCTGCACTCTAGCATACATAGAATCTGTACAAAAGTTTATTCATCAAGAATTAATTGAAAAACTTGTTTCAATACGTGATTACTATGGCTTAATACGAGCTGATGAAAGACCTAACGATGAATATAGTGATATAGATCCCAATTTCATAGGACCAGGTATATTAATTGCGCTCATTGTTATTAATAGTGTTATTAAATACTGTTAATTCATATTAATCTTTTAACTACTTGTTATTAAAGCTTCTGTAAAGGCAGTTGTTGATCATAAACTTAAAATTACTGAAAATCAACTACGAAAATTTTTGAATATATGCTTACAAAAATTTGTGAAAGCAATGATTGAACCAGGTTTGCTATTGTTTTATCCCCTGTATTATATGAATTTTGTACGTATGAATTAACCTTAATTCATTTGTAGGAACTGCCGTTGGTGCATTAGGTGCTCAATCTATAGGTGAACCTGGTACTCAAATGACATTAAAGACTTTCCATTTTGCTGGTGTTGCATCCATGAACATCACTCTCGGAGTACCACGTATAAAGGAAATTATAAATGCTTCAAAAACGATCAGTACACCAATTATTACTTGCAAACTAGTTAATGATTCTGATGTAAAGTCTGCCAGAATCGTTAAAGGGCGATTAGAAACAACCTACCTAGGAGATGTAAGTTTTCATATTTTTTTTATATTTAACCTCGTAGTTGTTCCCGTTAAATTCTTATAATCTTTTTCTGACTTCAAACACTTAGATTGCGAAATATATTGATGAGATTTATGAACGAGACTCCTGTTATCTTGCTATAAAACTTGATTTAGACGCCATACAAAAGCTTCAGGTTCGACGAAATCTTTAGTCTTTTATTTGAATTCCAAAAAAAAAAACTTATGTATTTATAAAATCATTCCTTGACACCACAATAATTTTTAGCTGGAAACAAATATTAAAGAAATATCGCGAGCTATTCTTAATGACCGAAAGTTGAAATTAGAAATTGTAATTTTTATAATTTATTTTGTATATGTATTATTATGATTTATATGGTTAAGACTATCTCACAAGTGCATTTAATAACTATCATTAGCAAGGAATTCGGATAATAGCTAACGACGAAATTGATGTATATGTTCCAGAAAAAGATAGTTCAAAGAAACTGGAACTAGATAGACTTTATTTTCGTTTGCAAGTCTTGAAACGGGCATTACCTAAAGTTATAATTAAGGTAAATTGTAATTGAAACTTTGATTATTTAATTTTCCAATACTGTTCTCATAATTTAATATAATTTTATAGGGTATTCAAACAGTGACAAGAGCAGTCATAAGTGAAGCCAAGGCGGGTAAAAAACAATTACTTGTCGAAGGTTACGGTCTTCGAGAAGTAATGACAACTGAAGGTAAATGCCAATTTGGACAAATATTTGCATTAAATATGACGAGTTAATTTATTTAATATATATTACAGGTATATTTGGTACAGAGACAACCAGCAATAACGTCAATGAAGTAAATAAAGTTTTGGGAATAGAAGCAGCTAGGTTCGCAGTCTGATTACCAATCTTAAAAATTTTATCTTGGCACCAATTTATAAATTATTTTAATATTCATGCAATAGAAATACGATTATTCAAGAAATTCAATATACCATGGGTCGTCACGGAATGAGTATTGATCCACGGCATGTAATGTTGCTTGGAGATATTATGACATATAAGGAAAGTATTTATTCACGACTATTGTCACGGCTATTTCTGAAATTAGCTGACGCTGAAATTTGGATTTAAAAATCTAAAAATTTTTGGGAGGGTATTTAAGAGTATAGGCAAATTTAGTAAGGTTTATACTTACAATGGAAACTTCAAACTTCAGCGTCAGTCGTGGCATTTATTAACATCCGGATTAATATATCCGGATATATACTATGTCATGTGATATAACGTGACATAATGTTTTATATCCGGATTTAAATATATCCGGATTTATACTATGATAAAACCGGATTAATCCGGATATAAAAAATATATCCGGATTGAGGTATTAACTCTATAACAGTACATAGGAAATAACATCAATTTTATCAAAATTTTAGGGAGAAGTATTGGGAATTCACCGATTTGGTATTTCAAACATGAAGAGTAGCGTTCTTATGTTAGCTTCGTTTGAAAAGACGACAGACCATCTTTTTGATGCTGCTTTGCATAGCAAACGTGATTGTCTTGAAGGTGTGAGCGAGTCTATTATCATGGGAATGCCTATGCAACTTGGAACTGGATTGTTCAAATTGATAAGAAAGTCTCATCTTGGTGATGAAAAACCTCAGAGAAGAAAGTTAATATTCGACTCCCGTGAGCACCATTTAAAATTCTTATACTCTGATGAGCAATGTTAATTAGGTTGGTAAAGTCCTTAGGTCCGAGACTTTAGGACATAGTCTTTAAATCTGGTCTTTAAACCTGGTCTTTAAACCTGGTCTTTAAACCTGGTCTTTAAAGACCAAGTCCAAATTTAAGTACCTAGGGTCCTTAGATCTTTAAAAATTCCTAATATACAAATTTATAATAGTTTAAAATGAAGTTATAATTTATTAAAAATAATAAAATTCAGCTCAACTGCAAATTTTTGCTATTACATAATTCTGGACAGCCTAATCAATATTTATACAGTATAATTTTTTAAATGATTAGTTTAAGATTATAATTGTTTATTTAATGTATATATAGTTTACATAATATTGTTATGGTCTGGTGCAAAAAGATTTGTATTTTAAAAAATTTTTTAATTTTGTTTCTTAATAAAAGTTTTTAAATTTTTGATTAATAGACCACTTATCTAATTAGAAATCTTAAAAATCTGGTAAATAATTCTCACTTTTACATATCTCTTTTATTTTTTCAGGCTATCTATCTGATTAGGGCCTTAAAATTTGGTGAGCAATTCTCATTCTTACATATCTCTTTTGTTTTTTTTTTATGAATCCAGTGTTTTTTGAGCCATTTATCTTTAAAATTTGGTAAGCAATTCAATATTTTCAGGCTATTCATTTTTAAAATTTGGTGAGCAATTCTCACTCTTATATACTTCTTTAGTTTTTTTTTATAAATCTGGCATTTTTCAGGCTATCTATCTGATTATGGCTTTAAAATTTGGTGAGTAATTCTCATTTTCACATATCTCTTTGGTTTTTTTTTTATAAATCTGGTATTTTTCAGGCTATCTATCTAATTATAGTCTTAAAATTTGGTAAGCAATTCTTACTCTCACATACCTTCTTTATTTTTTTTTATGAATCCAGCTATTCATCTGATTATAGCTTTAAAATTTGGTGAGTAATTTTCACTCTCACATATCTCTTTTGGTTTTTTTTTATGAATCTGATTATAGCTTTAAAATTCAGTAAGCAATTCTTACTCTAACATATCTTTTGGGTTTTTTTTTTATAAATTTGGCATTTTTTGGGCTATCTATCTAATTATGGCTTTAAAATTTGGTGAGTAATTTTTATTTTCACATATCTTTTTTAGTTTTTTTTTTATAAATCTGGCATTTTTCAGGCTATCTATCTAATTATAGTCTTAAAATTTAATGAGCAATTCTCCATCGGGAGAATTAAATAAGTGCAAATCTGCAAAAACCTGCAAAAATACAGATTTTTGCAGAATTTTTTGCAAAAAAACTGCAAAATTTCCTATATTTTGAAATTTTATGCAAAACTGTATTTAATTTCTATAGCTATAGCTAGTAAGTCTAAAGTTTTGCACAGATTTTCATTTAATATATTATTTAATTTTTTTGCAAATCTGCACAGAACAGCACTAAAAAATTTTTTCTGATGTCACTCTCACATACCTCTTTCAGTTTTTTTTATGAATCTGGCTATTCATCTGATTATGGCTTTAAAATTTAGTGAGCAATTCTTATTCTCATATATCTCTTTTGTTTTTTTTTATGAATCTGTTATTTTTCAAGCTACAGTATTTGCAACTAATACTAATTATACAATACTAAAATTACTAACTTACTTGTTAGTTATATTACAAACTATCTACTTCAAGTAATATAATAATTTAGATATTGTAAAATTATAAAAATACTATAAAACTAAGAGTAAGATATCAGCATAGGTTGAATCATTGAATATCAAGTGTATACCGGAAGATAAGTTTTCTGGTTTGTACCTGATAGTCTGCTATAAATCCGCCAAATACATACCTGCTGAATATCAGCAACATATGTGCAACATATTGGTAAGATATCGGGAAATAGATCGATATCGGTAATATAACAGTACAATATTAGGATACCCTGATATCTTACTCTTAGCATTCTGGGCCTAAAAGATATCTGGATATCCCAATATTTTGCTGTTATGTTGCTAATATCAATCTACCTCCTGATATCTTACCAATATTCTGCCTATTATTCAGCAGTTATTTGGCAGATCTATGACAGGCTATTGGGTACATAACAGGAAACTTATCTCCCGGTATGCATACGATATCCATTGATTCAACCTGTGTATAGTGGTTATAATAATTTTGTAAAAAATTTTCTAGCTATTTTTATTAATAATTTTAAAAAAAATTATTTATAACAACTTGTAATATAACAACTTTAGTATTAGCTAATTATAGTATATTAAGATAAAAAAACTTAAACTGCTTATTACAAATACAAAGTATGTATATACTATTATAAAACAGGCTTTTACAATATAAAGTAGTTTAGCATAGTTACATTTTATAGTTTATTTTATATTTTATATTATATATTTACTGTATTAACTTGTATTTTATACCAGATATCTATTATATTTGTAATATATTATTATTATTATAAATATTTAACAGAGAGTTTAAGCCTACTGTGGCTAAAGTTATATATGACTCTCTACTTCCTCAACTATACCTTCAACTCTCTTAACATAGTCCTCAATTCTCTTAACATATCTCATCTCCCTCAACTCCTTTTACTCACTAAACACAGCTCTCAACTTCCTCAACACAACCTTCAACTCCCTCAAGTACAATGTTATATTACTCTTAATTTTCTTTTCTATTTTGTAAAAGGTATATACTATAAAAAGAGTATAAATCTCTTCTTGTAAAGATAGATCTTATACAAATATTTATAGGTTTTTATATAGGTTTTAACAAGTATCTAGTTAGAAACTATTATTTCTTTCTTATAAAATTAGTTTTGTAATTTTTTCTTATAATGTATACAGTAACTTTCTTTAGAATCTTTAGATGAGATTATTCTCTTGTTTTATAATAAATAAAGATTAAAAATACACTATCTTAATACCGAACTATTTGCTTTCTGCTATGGATACTTAAGTGTACTTCACATCTACTCATATATATTCCAATAACAAAATAGAACCCCGAACATCTCTATTATAGGTTATAATTGATCTGCATAAATTTAAAGGTTTTGCTATCCTTAAAATCAAATAAATTTGTTAAAAATTCAATTATTATATATAAAATTAGTCTAATTTGAAGTGTGGTGACTTAGTGTAGTGGTCTAATCATCACCCTCTCCAAGTGGCAGGTCTAGAGTTTGAATCCCATGAACAACAAATTTTGAAAAATAGGCTTGTGTTATGGTTGACGGTTATGATTATCGGTTGGATCTTAGATAAATCTGTAACTTTGGTCACACTATCTAGTAATGGGAGCAATGGCACAATAAAGCCGAGGAACCGGAATAACCGAAAACCCATTTGGAAAGTCCTGAGCTAAGGAATAGCGATGATCTACAACGGTACTACATGAGAGCTGAATTTGAACTGGGGCCTGAGATCAGAAAACTGAACGACCAGGTCCTAATGGCGAAGGATATACCAGCTGAATCGCCAGGTTCTGTCACACCGGAAGAAAAGGGCATATGCTTCAAAAGTATGTACCAAGAGGAGGGCGTCCTTTAGGCATCTAAGGCCTGGGCAGACCAACCCTTCCAGGTTGCTGGCTGGAAGTAAGAGAGAGACCGATAAAGAATCCGAGTAAGAAGATAGTACCAAATATAGGTATTGGGGTTATTGTGAACCTTAATAAGGGCAAGAAGTAGGTAATAGTCAACTTACTTGGAAAGGTTGTAGCTTGAGATATGGACTGGGTTACAGCAGCATCCTAAAAGATGGCTTGAGGTATAAATTCAGTGTTGGCAGCATAACAGGTACTAAAGTTGGTTACAAGGGGTTTAATGATTAGCTCTAATCCCAAGTGCATAGGTTAAGCTGTGGTGTAAAATTACCGAAGTCTGGGTGAGGCACATGAGTGGAACAGGTGCCTCAGCAAATAGGCGAGCATGTCTTACTATTGATCTGGAGGGTAACCCCTAGTAAGTTAGGGGCCGAAGGGAAGATAAAACGTTGCTAAACGGTTATATATAAGCACCTTAGAGCAGCTGTGTGATGCTTTATACACGAATGGGGGTACTAGATCTGGGAACTGCAACACTGCGAGGGGAGGGACCCGGGATATATAGAAATATATAGACTAGGCTTTGTACTACCTTGTAATATACTTAACTGTTCAGACATAATAAAGTGGTTACCGTTGAAACCAAAAAAAAAATTAGTCTAATTTGCTAAAAATTAAATTATCACATCTATTTTTAATAAATATAAAATTAAATATGCTGAAATAATATATTTCTATGTGCTGAACAAGTTTACTTAGAATCAATTAGTAAAATTTTGAAATCATAGCATTTTTTAGTATTTTTATTGATAAAATTATATAAAATATTAAGATTCTCAAAATTTTACTAATTGATTATAACTTTATACTCTAATAAGCCTTGTTCAGCACATAAAAATACATTATTCTGGCATATTTGATTTTATATTTCCTGAAAAGTTAAGAGAAGATGCTTAATTTTGAATATTTTGATTAAAATATCCAAAATTAAGCATCTTTTTTTAAATTTTCAGGAAATATAAAATTAAATATATCGAAATAATGTATTTTTGTGTGCTGAACAAGGCTTATTAGAGCATAAAGTTATAATCAATTAGTAAAATTTTGAGAATCTTAATATTGTATATAATTTTATTAATAAAAATACTAAAATTCTCAAAATTTTACTAATTGATTCTAACTTTATACTCTAATAAACCTTGTTTAGTATACAAAACTACATCATGCCAGCATATTTAATTTTATATTGTATAAAAATTTAAGAAAAGATGCTTAATTTTGGATATTTTGATTAAAATATCTAAAATTAAACATTTTCTCTTAAATTTTTAGGAAATATAAAATTAAATATGCTAGCATAATGTAGTTTTGTGTGCTGAACAAGGTTTATTGAGCATAAAGTTAGAATAAACTAAGAAACAGGATCTTTAAAAGTCTGAAGCATAACTATTAACTATAAATTTTATAAATTTTTATATTTCAGATATACTAAAAACCAGAAGCCAGTATAAATCTAAAGTAACAAATTTTTAATAACTTAACCAATAAAATTTATAATTTATTTTTTTTATTATATAATATATACACATATATTTATAAATTTATACAACTAAACCATAATCTAGCTCTAACCCTAAAGTCCCAATAAAAATAGTCTAATAATTAACCTAAAACTCTAAGTTGAAATCTGCTCAATATTTAATAATAAACTATCTGTGTTACAGCTATTTTTAAAAATGTGAGAACAATTTCTATATATCTATATAAAAAATCAAAGAAATTAGAAATTTAGATTAGTAAAAATTGTAGCTGCTTTCAAAAAGGCGTAAATGGTTAAAGATCAACATATTATAAGGAATTTATAATATTTTTTAGATTTCTAGAGTTTTCAGACATGCTTTAATTAGAAGTTTAATTTTTACTAAACTAAATTCCAAATTTTTCGATTTCCTACAAAGGTATATAAAAAATAGTTCACACATTTTTCAATTAGAACAGGTCTTGAAAACTCTAGAAATCTGATAATTATCACGAATTCCCATAACATAGTGATCTGCAACTATTCACACCTTTTAGAAAACAGTCACAAGGGCAAAGTTAGTTTGTGTTAAAATTATCGCCAAAAATTTGTAGATTATTGCAATAAAGTAAGTTGTTGGGTTGTCAAATTAGTTGTACCAGATTTCAATAACATACTGTGTAGTAACTTCTATCATGACAAACCACTGCAATGAAACTCAATATATTGTTTGAATTGGAATTAGCAATGACTCTATTGTGAGTTAATGAAAAAAAATCTACCAGACTTACAGACCATCATGATGATGCACAGTTTGTTGTTAGTTCGTATCAAAATTACTGTGATTTCAATTGTGATTTACTGGAAAAATCCAGTATATTAATCGCAGTTTACTAAACCCAAGTCCTAACCTAACAAAACATCATGAAGATTATGAGAAGAAAAAATAAATGCCACTGACCACAAAGAAAGAGAATCGAAATAGTAGCATTGACAAAAAAGTGAGAATACCTGAGTAGACGACACAATGGCGACATCAAAATAGACCGAAAAAAAGAATAGCATAGCGACGACTGGAAAATAAAAAATAAAGTATAAGTTAGTCTACATCGTAATTAGCATGATTTTTGTTAAAATTTGCTGTAAAAAATTTATTTACAAAACTTACCCACTATAAATAATAGTAATTAAAGGTAAGTTAGCTTATGTTGGAATTATCATAAAAATTTCGGTTCTGTTACTGAATTGATTTGATATTACATTATCATGCAGTATTTGTAATTAAAGATTAGTTTATATTAAAATTATTGCGACTTCTATTATAAAGCATTAAGAATTTTACTACAGAGCTTACCTACTATTCCGATAACCTCAGTATATAGTTAGGTTGAGTTGATTTGTGTTGAACTACTGTTGAACTTCTTGTGATTTTTATCATTTTATTAGTTTAGCGATACACAGATATGGTTGAGTTAGTTGTATTGGAATTATCATGATTTCAATCATGAGTTACTAAATAAAATATGTAATTAAAGATAGAGATAGTCTGAATTGGAATTATTTTGATTTCTATTATGAGGTACTGTAAAAAAATTGCTACAAAATTTACTTACTTTAATTAAGGTAGTTTGTATTGAAAACTATCATAACTGTAAGGTACTGTAAAAAAAATTGGTAAGTCCATATTGAAAATTAATGTGATTTGTAATTTGATTGCTATTCCGAAGACACACAGAATATGTTTAAAGTTAAGTTAGTTTACAGTGATTTTCATCATTAGTTAATGTAAAAAATTCGGTTACAGACTTACACAATATATTCGTACTACAAAATACGTGATTAAAGGTAAGTTAGTTGCATTAAATTAGCATGAGTTTTCTCATCTTACTATCTAGAGATAGGGAAAGTTGAATTAGTTTGCATGAAATTATCGGGTTCTCTAAAACGAATTGTTGTAAAAAATTCTGTTACATAACTTATTCATCCTTCTAGTAATAACAGTAGGTGGTCGAGGTAGTTTATATTAGAATTATCTTGACTTTTATCATGAGTGAATATAAAAAAATTCGGTTAAATTACTATGTAAATAAAGTTGTCTTAGTTAGCTTTAATTATGCGAGTTCATAATGAGTTACTAACTCATATAATAGTAACAAAAGTACATGATTAAAGTTGAGTTAGTGTGCATTGTAATTAGGGTGATTTCTATCGTCTTAGTGCATGCGTAATGCTATATAGTTTGCATTGAAGCACATATTACATAATTCTATATGCTAGACACATTATTATATATAGCCCGAATTTCTATTGAGTAATTACACGGCGTGATAGACACCATCACGGAATCTGACAGATCTCAAATGTCTAGAATATAGTGTCCTCAGCTACGCTTCGGACAATTAGTAAAATTTTGAGAATTTTAATATTTTATATAATTTTATTAATAAAAATACTAAAAAGTGCTAATATTCTTAAAAGTTTACTAATTAATTCTAACTTTATGTTCTAAGTAAACTTATTCAGCACATAAAAATACACCATAATAGTATATTTAAAAAATCTAAAATTAAGCTCCTTTTGAATTTTGAAAAATCATAGTGGTGTTATAGAACGAATTAATTATTAGTTTATTATTTTATTATTTATTATTTAGAATATTATTATTATTATCTTGTATTATTATTAACATGTCGCTCAGTTGCTTAGTCGCTTAACTATATAGTCGCTTAGTCGCTTAGTTGCTTAGTTGCTTAGTCGCTCAGTCGCTCAGTCGCTTAGTCGCTTAGCTCACAGATATATAAACTCCACCAATTTCCCCAAAATAGGATAAGCAACAGACACCCCTCTTCCCTTTATTCTTGTAAACAATATTTAGAATTCTTTAGGAATAGATACCTAAGGATAGCCTTGTATTCTTTATATTTAATAAACGACTCTTTGACTATAAACTGTT
>CAJVPY010001831.1:0-18034 GCA_910591965.1 Dentiscutata erythropus | reverse complement strand
TTATTCTTGTTTAAAGTTAGAAAAAAATTTTATTATAAAAAATTTGCTTGATTTCTATTGACTCACCCCCATATATTCGAAAAAGTAAAGTCTAGTAATATAAAAGTTTAATTCAATCTAATTTATAATATAGAAAATCTCATATTTCTATAATAATTTTCTTAGTAGTTAGTTTAAATAAAATGCAAGCCTTGAATTACGTGGAGGTTTCCAAGTTTTTTGCTGTATTCTGGCGGATAAAGCTTTTTGACAAGCCCTTGCTTCAGTTATTAAGGTTTGTCTTAATTTTCTATACGTATTATAGAAATTATCATTTTGAATATTCGAAGTAACAGTATCTAATAAGAATTCAAATATTTTTTTGTCTTCTGCTAATTCAATTTCTCTAAATTCGATTAATTCATTGCAAGCATTAAGACTCAGTTCTGCACTATAATCATATTCGTTTATTGAATCCTCTAATTTATCTACAAGACTTTCAATAGTATCCATCCAAGGGTTGTTAGTAGGGTTAATACTTGTGGAGGCTTTGCCAAATAAGATGAATAGATAGTCATGTCAGCATTTTGTCATTTTATATTGGGAAAATAATTGAGTTTTATCAGTATATTCTTTAACAAGGTGTTTGCAAACCATGTAAGCATTATTTACAAATGCGGGACATGAACAAACCCAGTTATTGATATCTGTTAAATATTTATCCTCAATGCTAATTTTTTATCTAATGACTTTTTCTATTCATCTTTAAATGAATTTCACCAGGATGGCAAAGCTCGTTTATTGTTATATCTTTCCCAAGTATTAAATTAATTTGGAATTAGACTTCTTGTTAGGATTTGTGTTAGGCGGTCTAAACGAGGTCTATTATAAGTATGTTTATAATCATGTTTAAGAACACACCAGTGTGATTTTACAAGCATTGTAGTTCTTGCTAATAGAATTGCTCTTGAAAAGGAAGCCTGGGCAAAGATATTCCAATCATTCTTATTATACCAGTTGGACCACAAGTAGCCCCACACATAAGCAAAGTTTTTATCTTTATAGTATTGATAAATTTTCTTAATACTTTTATAATAAATCTCAGATTATGTAAGAAAAGTCTCTTTATTAATTAGTATAAGAGGGTGCATTAATGTATATCTATAAACTATACTTAAAATTTTATCTAGACATGGAGTATCTTTATCATTCTTAGGAATCCAAGAAATATCAACAAAATTAAATCGCTTATTTGCTTCTTTTGCTTTTTGTACTGTATATTGACTAGATTTATATTTTTTTTCTTTTAGTTTTTTACCTATTGCACATTTAATATGCTATAGGCATAATTGTATTTTTATTTTCCAATTCCATGCTTCCTGTGTGGCTGTTATTTGACCTGCATCTTTGTCCATAAGGACAAAAGTAGGTAGAATACTCTTTTTTTTTAATGATAAAAAAAAATTTAGAAGAATCTTAAATCATGAATGAACTTTATTTTTAGGATCTTTAAGAAGATTTTTTAGAGCAGTGAATGTGTCAAGATACAGGTATACAAGAGGTACTCCATGTCCACCAAAATTTATTAATACTGCAAAAAGTTTGAATTTCTGTTAATTAGTTTTGTAAGTAGAATCAACAATAATTTTATTAATATCAGTTTTTTGTATATATTTATTAAAAGGAGTCAGAAATCCAAGTGCCCGAACAAAATCATTTTCTATATATAACAATACTTTGAATCCTTCATTTACTAATTCATTTTGTGTTAAAAAATTTAAAGATGAAAGGAGTTGATTAGATACTATAGTAATACAGTATAACCTCGATATAACAAACCTCAATATACCAAATTGGTATTATAGCGAAGATTTTTTTTAGCTAAAATTTTTTATTACAAAAATACCTCAATATGGCGAATTTTAATTATAAAACCTTGATATACTGTATAACGAAGAAAAAATTTTTTTATTTATAATAAAATTACCTTGATATAACGAATACCTTGATAAAGTGAAATATTTTATAGTATAATGAAACTTTTGTGTAACTCTATCAATTAAATTCTTATATTGGAACACATTATATAAACCGAACGTTTTATAAATAAATATATATGTTTGTTATATCAAGGGATATTATTTGTAAACCGAATATTTTATAAAATTATATATGGATTCGTTATAGTAAAGTACCTCAATGGACCAAAACCTTGATATATCGAACCAAACATTCTAGCTCCAGAGCTTCGTTATATTGAGGTTATACTGTATATTGTTGACCAGAAACCTTTGAAGCCCAATAATATACCTGCTTGTAGGTATGTACTTCTGGATTAATGAGATGTTCTTCGCTAAGCCTTTTATAAATTTCAATTTTTCTAAGATTCAAATTTAAATTCTTAGATATCCATGCTATAGCAGCTTTAAGTAATTTATTTTCGTAATATGTTGGTTGCTCATGAGAAATTAAATGCCATATTTCAACCTTTACTTAACGTTTTTCAAAATTAATATTAATTGTAATTTTTTCTTTACATGCAAACTGTTTAATAGGAGGTCGAATTTCATTTATTCTCTTTATTAGTTGATCAAGTGGATGTTTATATTCTCTATCTTCTCTTTGAGTACATCCAAGATATACCGATACTTGTTCAGCATTATTGGTATGAATATAAATTTTTCTAATTTCCCAATAATAATAAGATCCGGCCTCAATAGGTAACAAAAATAAATAAACTATTTTATGAATATTTTCTTGACTATTATTTGATATTTGAGAACTATCAATTAATTTATCTTCAAGTTCAAAGTTTTTTAAAAACTTTATTTGATCTTCTTTAGTATTTGTAAAATAGTCAGCAACCAACTCTTCTAACTCAGCCAACTCATACAAAATATTATCTTCATTATCTTCATTATTATAAATTATTTTCTTTTCATGAAGATACTGATTATCTTTATTAACTTCATAATTCGAAGATTTTCTCTTTTTTCTTGCACAATTATTGCAATTAGAATATTTACTTTCTTTTCCTTCACGATCTCCATAGGATCTAATGAATTCAATACGAATCTTGTCTCTTCCACAACATAAACACTCTTTACTATTAAGATCGCTAGCGGTATTAGCTATTTGGTCTAAATAAGCTATTAGCTTTAATTATTGCTATATTATCAATCAAATTTACAAGATTTAATAAGTATATTTTATATACTTTTTAGCTTATTTATAGCAATCTCTTAAGTATAAAAAAATTACACGATATGTTATGTCTAAAACCTTAATAATTTTTACAAACTTTTTATTATTGCAAAACCGCTTTTTTAAAAAGGTTTATTTTTTTATTTATACTATTCTTTGGTAAGTATTATTCTTACTTTATTATATATTATGTTTTTTATTTATATAATAAATAATATTCAAATACAAGAAAATTATACAAATATGCTATATCTAAAACCTTGATAATTTTATAATGATAATTTTATAACTTTTTATTATTGCAAAACCACCTTTTTATAAAGTTTTATTTTTCCGCTTATGCTATTCTTTGATAAGTATTATCTCTATTTTATTATATTATGTTTTTTATTATTACTAATTTACTAATTAATTTTATTCAATTTAGTGAAAATATGTTATTAGAATATGCGAAGATAAACTAAGAACGACTATAATTATCTGAAGCTGGTGAAGTATCTAAGGTTTTATTTATCTCTCATACATGATTTTTATGGAGTTTTATTTATTTATACTTTCTATGAGGTTTTGTTTCTTTTATACATGCATATTTATATTAAAAACTGAACTGGCAATTTTTATTGTTATACAACAATATATGTATGCATATATTTATGTTTCGCACAATTTCTAATAACTGTTAGTATATAATTCGATATTATAACATATAGAATCTCTTAGTAAAAATTTTTTTTCAAAAATAAAAACTGATTTAAAGTACAAGCTTTATAAGTGTTTTACAATATATATAAATAATTGCAAAATTTATATTGCCGCATTAGTAGATTTTATACATATATATATATATACTGTATATACATATGATTATAACAAAAAACTTTATTTTCTAAATTTATTGCTATATACAGTAGTACATATATATGAACAGTTTGTTCTCTTTTAGTATCTTAAGTAAAAATTGAAATGATAACTAATTGTAAAAATTAAAATAATTAGCCAATCATGTTTATGAATTTTCCGATAATCTTCATATGACTGCTATCTCAATTTGCCACCGCTGATCTACTTAGAAAATTCTGTCTTTTTGGCACTACTATAACCCATGCCGGGCTGAAAAAATTATATAACAAATATGATATTTGTATATCTCTATTATAAAGCTTCGCCTTATCAAGTAAATTTTCTGACTAGATCATCCAGACTCCTAAACGACATAAGCAGCCAACCTCGGTATTACATGAAGCAGCACAGTCTATAAACAAAACAAACCAGACACATGATCGCAGTCTGCCGGAACTGTCCAGATTTGGAAGGAGTAAACAATGCCGATATTTTGGAGGGGTAAACCATTTTGCCCACTTTGTGGGAAATTTTAGAAGAGCGGTGAGGAGGTGGAGAAAAGAGATGAAACCACTTTGTTTTGTTTAGTAAAGAAGTGTGTATTTTCTTTACTCAACACACTGCATCCATAAGAAGGCACAGGTACTCTCTTTATTTTTTCAGGTAAGTGATAAACTTTGGGCTTGTCGGCAAATAGCGTATGAGAACTATTTCTAAATGACAAGTGCCCGGCCCCCACGGTGAGTGATAAACTCTGAAGAAGTTAGCAGATAGCATATGAGAACTACCTCTAAATAACAACTGCCGAGTTACAAAGCTTAAGGACTTCTTCACTGTCTGTTTCAACCTTTACGGACGCTAGTTTTTTAAGAATTTTGGATTTTTTTTGTGGTAAAAATAATCATTGGAAAGAGTTTTTTATTTCTGATATGCTATTAATATAAATTTTCTAGCATTTAAAAATTTTAGAAAATTTGAGGTAATACTTGAAATTTTAGATTTTTTGTGAAAATTTTATATCTAAAAATTTTATAGGTCCCTGTGATAGATTAAAAGGACCATCAGCCCTTAATCTTTGTGCTTGGTATTAGTGCCTGATACTAGTGCCTATAAACACAGACATAGCACAAGGCACTAGTGTCCGGCCTAGTGCCAATGTGTCGGGCATGAGTGTCTATACTCGTGTGCCTCTGCTCATACCCATGCCAAATTTTTGTACCCATACTATACCCATGCCAAAATTTTGTGCTCATGCTCATACCCATGCCAAAGTTTTGTATTCATGCCTATACCTATGGCAAATTCTTATACCCATGTCTATGCCTATACCTAATCTTCATGCCCATGCCTATAACTTCTGTTGGGCATGGGCATAAGCCCAGTTTGCAGACCCCTATTTTTTATGTACCCAATTCAGAAATTCGATCTCTTTATCTTCTGGTGATTTAGACTCTGTATAAATGAATGATATAGAGCATTAAATCTTTGACTCCTGATATATATTAGAACTTTAAATATTATCAGTTATATTAGATACAGGAGTATTATCCTTTAAGGATTTTATAACAAGGTCAGTTATATTAACATCATTTTCAGATAAATTATTGCTATTTTCTAATCTATCTACATTATTGTTGCTAACCATTCTAGTTCCGCATTGAGCCCAACATCTTTTAACTTTGCTTTCTTAGCATTTTCTTCTATAATTTGTTTTAGCTCAGTCTCAAGCATATTTTTTTTTTTTCGATTCTAGTTATTAGATTTGTCTCTTGAGTTTGCATGTTTAATATTAATTTATATGATATAACTTTAAAAATAGTTGAAAAAAGAATTTTACTATACATGTTTTGGAAAATATTTTTTGATAGTTAATGCTTTTTATTCAAATAAAAATCATGTAAATATGGCAATTTGTCATGCTAATCACTTTTGTCAAGAAAAATTTCAGCAAACAATATTCATAAAATGCCAAGAAAATTCTCTCTCAATTATATGCAAGTTAATAGACATCAGTAACAATACAATAAAATAAATTCATGAAATATACACGCAAAAGTAAACTGATTATTTTGTGAAATTGAGTCACCAGGGCCAGTTTTATTGATAGAAAATAAAATACAAGGTAAAATAAAAAAGTTACTTATAAAATTTAGTGAGGCTAAGTAATTCATTTTATATATGAGAGTAAATTTAAAATAAGCATTGAGGATAATCTGTTTCACATTTTATTTAGAAAACATACCTGTAATGTCATTACAAATTCTTCAACCTCCTCAACTGATTCATCATGAAACAGAATTTCGCTTTAGCAATAGGAAGATAATACTTTACACCCTACACCCTCCTCGTGAAGTAAACTATGAAGTACTAAATGATCACCTATACATTAAAGAGTGTAAGTAAACCGATTTATATTCTACAGTTACAAATCTTATAACTCACCTGCAATATTTATACCAAATGAGATATAGATCTTATGCAACTTGCGATCTCCTCATAACCACATAAGCAAAGTCTGGCCAACTTATAATGATCACTGTTAATTTTATCATCATTAGATTTCCATTTCCCACTCTCATATATACGAGCTCATTATATTTTTGTCTAAAAACGCTCGCACCATTAGATCAGCCCCCCCCCCCCTTGAACCGATATTTCTTGCACTTTAAATTTTTTACTGGCAATACTCTGTTTTTCACCTCTTGACACCTCCACATCATATTCAACTGGCAATCGGTACAAGGATGCCTCAATCAAATGAGCCACAGCTTCTACAAGAGTGCCTTCTGACTAGAGGTGCAAACATTTAGAATTTTGGAGTAGCTACCCCAGCAAAAATATCACGGCGATACGGCATATTTGCCGTATAAGTAGAAGTGCACATGCCGTATAAATGCTGTATACCGTATGCTGTCATTCACCTTAATTAGTGGGAGGTGATCTATTAATCGGTGGATTAAAAAAGTGATTCATTGTTTACAAACACTTATTCAGATTACCTTTCTATTCGGTCAGTGAGTATTACAATAAATTTTTAATGATATAAAAAATATATAATATTTGACAACGATTAAGCATACATTGTAATAAAGACAACACGTTTAAAGCATGGTGTTTGGCATGTGATCCCAACAAGTAAAAATGTGAATATTAATGAATATTTATTATTGCATCAGAGAATTTCAGCCTAGAACTCTGGGAACGGATTTCATTCAACAAATTATCGTATAAAACATAAATATTGTAGAGAAAGAACTATATTGTTTGCCACAGCTAGCGATTATATTTGGTTTCTGCTATTGACATTTGAAATCGACCTTTTGATGCTATATCGTTTTCATAACAAAGGATCATTTTTTCTAAGATAACCTTTTTTATACAGTATATGAAATAAAATTTATCCATTTGTGCGTAATACACTACGCAAACTTAGGCATATACAGACGTACAAATTTATCATTATTGACAATTTTAAACTTTCATTGTGAGAAAACGAAATGCGACTGGCAATAAGCAAAGTTTTTTGTACATACATTATTTAGCTGTATAAATATATCATTTAATATTGAACCTTTATTTTTTTTATTAAAAGGAAAAAGGGCTCTTTAATTTTTTATATAATGGAAGGTAATTATACGGCATTATAACAGAAAGACTTTTAATACATATATATTTAAACAAATGTAAACTTAATTTCTAGACCAAAATAATCCGATAGCGAAAGGTCGTTTAAGCTCTTTTATATCGAGGACAAATAGACCATTTATTGTTGGCCACCGAGGTGCTAGTGATTCATATCCTGAAAACACTATTTTATCAATTGAACAAGCGATTGTTGATGGTGCTGACGCAATCGAATTTGGTAATTAATATCTAGTGTTATATACAATTGTTTCTTTTTAAATGAATAGGAAATTAAAGGTTATTTATTTCATAAAAAACAGATATTCGGTTAACATTAGATGATGAAATAATTATACTACATGATACATCATTGGATCGTATAACAACAGGTAGTGGTGAAGTATCAACCAAGAATTTTCACGGATATATTGAATTCTTGACTACCAAGAAACCACCACATTGTAATATTCCTAGGTTTCAAGATATTTTGGAGGTTTTCTCGAAGCAAAAAGATTCCGATATTTGGGCAGTAATTGATGTAAAGTTAGAGAACTCACCTAGGATTCTAATGGTGCTTTCAGACCTTTTAAAACAACATAATTATTTAAATCGTTTTAAGGATAGATTTATTTTAGGTATTTGGCATCCAAAATTTTTGCCAATTGCTAGACAGTACTTACCCGAATTGCCTATTGTACACATTGGTCTTTCATTGAATATTGCTAGAAAATATTTTTCTGATGTTGACGGTTATAATATTTTATTCATTCCTCTGTGCTATAATGATGGTAAAAATTTTATTAATGATGCTCATGAATTAAGTAAACCAGTATTTGCTTGGACGGTAAATAGAGAAGAGCACGCAGATGATTGCAATAACCATAACGTAGATGCTATAATGACTGATGAGTTGAAAGGTTTTATAAATTATTATTACGGATCTAGAGTGAAAAAAAATAATAGTTGGTGGCCAGCTTGGAGCATTTATTTGTTATATTCTCCACTAAAATTTTTACTGGAATATCTGCATATTAGGGAATTAAAGAAATATGGAGAATTAGATGTGTAATTTTAACAAAATTATAATAATTAGTAGCATATTTTTATTTGTTTGCTTATGGAAATAAAGTAGCTGTGACAATGTGATTACGTTAAAATCAGGCCAGTTGATTGTATTCAAAGTTCTGAAAATTTAAAATTTTAACAGCTTATTATTTAATAACTCTCGTTATAGTGAGCTCTCAACTAGGTTTTTTCCTCAGCTTGATGGCTTCATTATAACGAGAGCGAGCTGTATAAAGGAATGATCTAGCCCGGTTTAGGTTCAAAAGACCAGATCCGGGTAGTAAATCATGGTGATCTATTACAGCTGTTCTTGTAAACTGGTAACTAAATACTATGAATAACCAAATTGCATAAATTGTAGCAAATTTTTTATAGATTGAATTCTCGAGCAATTTCATGTGCTTATAATTCCTGTCACTTTTAGAAAGACACATTCATTATTTCAAGAGAAGTCCGCTAGTTGACAAGGTCATAAATTTCTGCACGACCAAATAAATTGCGTATACTGTATTGGAAAAGCATCTGTCTCGTAGTTCCTTTAATAACCGGATTTACAAGCGGTTGTCAACATAATAATGAAAAAAAACACTGGATGATGCAAGAAAAAGTATTACTGGGTCAAGGTTTATAAAACTTATGTGCACAAGGGCTTCGAATATATAAATAATGTTATTGTATTCAGGATATAATTTCTTTTAAAAAAAGAAAATTATATACTTGTTGGTAATAGAACTACTGTAATTTTATATATATTTTTTATCAATTGTCCCATAATTTATGAGAACAGCTGTAAGTCCAGGCTCGAACCGATAAATCGAATCTGCACAAAACCTGAACTCTGCGGACACTAATTATTTCCTTTGGAGAATTTGGATTTTTTCGCACTCATAGGATACCATTCAAAATATTAGGGATAATCCTATCTATATAATTTAATCAGGGTTGGCACCAGTGTTTCTGCCTAAACCTCCCCCAAAGTCCGAAACGTTTCGCCCAGAGGAATTTTAGTTTAGCCCTATAAGTCCGAAACCCTCCGAAACTAGTTTCGCCCAATTTGATCTGCAAATGATCTGCAAAAGGTTGGCACCAGTTGGTCAAAGGGTTTAGTACTGGTCAAATTGGTCAAGGGATACTATATATATATATTTAATAGACTAGCCAATTTGACCGGACCATTTGACCAATTTGACCAGACCAGTTTGACCAACGAATTTTTTGGTCGACCAGTGATTTGACCAACCCTGAATTTAATATATCAGATGAATGAAAATATACTTATTATACATTTTTTAACAAGAGTAAAACGATCAATGGATGTTGTTACTTTTAAAAATAGTCAAACATCTCTAAATGCAATATAACAAAAATTGGTCAAACATAAATTTTATAATAGTTGAAAGGTGGAACTTTTTTCATTGCGCTTATGGATTATATTTATGGAGAGTTGACTGTATTGTACTTTGACAAAATGAAAAAAGGAAGTAGATGAATGATGATTTTTTTAAAAAAATGCCTAGTGTTAAAAAAATAATAAAAATAACTATATAAAAATCTCTGGAAATGAATAATTTTAATACTACTAAAGTTTTCACTTATTATCACCACCCGGTAAGTAGTAAGAAATGACACTAATAATGAATAGAGTAAAACAGTAACCATCTCATTAGGTGGTTTTCATAAATATATTTTTTTTGTAAAGTAATAATTCAAAAATAAATTTACATCTATCTTACTTTTAAAAACACCTATTACCCTAAAAATAGATGAAATTTCAACGAGCATAAAAAATTTCACGCTTATTTTGACTCGAAAATTATTTTAAAAATTTGATGTATATTTAGAAGTATCGGTAACCATCTTGGTAACTCTTATGGATCCATCCGTTGCACCGGTTAATACCGAATTTCCAGCTACCATTGTCCAATCTACAACCGTTAGGGGCGAATTATGTGGTGCCAGTAATTGAACCTGATTTCCTGTTGACGTCTGTTATATCATAAACAATCAAATGGTTAATTAATTAAAAAAAAAAATTTTTTTATAATATTAATTTAAGCCATTTTAAACCAATTATCATACTCTCAATCAAAATGCTTTTATACAATTCACATATTCTTAAATAGCTTGTGCGAAATAAATACAAGTTGATTTGAAGATATCTTACTTGATAAATAGCACCCTGATATCCACCATTTCCACCAACACACAAAACATGTTTGGTATCATTACTAAACGAAACCATAGGTACTTTATTAACATTTCCGTTATTTGTAATACCATTAGTTCCACCATTTGTTGATCCACCTCCAAATCCATTAGTTGCTAAATTGTAAATTCCACTAACAGATTTGTTAGATTTAGTAGATCTAACTGAAGACGTTGAAGATGTCCTTTTACGAAACGACGATTTTGTTAATGTCGAATTGTTCGGTGATAGTGAGGAATGTGGTGGGAAACCGTTAAGATGGGAATGAGAGATTATTGTGCCTGGCTTGTGAATGGACCATTGCGTTAACTAAAAATATAAGTGAATTGTTTATAAATTAATTAAAATGTTTATGCAAATTGTTTTTTTAATATGTCAAAGATTCTGTATATCATATGATTTTTAAAGCTTACATCGCCAGCATCATCAACAACATATACAGTATTTTCATCAAAACTAAATAGTGAAGAACAAATAACACTATTCCCTTTCTTGCTTGGAGATACATTTGTTACTTTCGGTAAACTCCATTCCATTATAGGTTTGAAAGATCGAATGTCTATAATTATAATTTAAAATAGATTAATTTCAAATCTTAAAGCATTTAATGAAATATGAGTATAAATTTCATATAAAAAAGTAAATACATACCAAATATACGTATGCATCCAGCCCTATCACCCGTAACAAGCATCTGACCATTGTGATTGAATTGCAGAGTCTCTATAGGAGCTACAGGTAATCCTGAAGCTTTTGATATGGATGGTTCAAGTATAAACTTGTCCTATAATGTTAAATATGTAAACAGGCTTAAGTTAAACAAAGTTCATATATCTATTCACTTATACTGTAAATAGATTATTTATCTAGTTTGCACATTTAATATTCATAATAAGAACATTAGAAATATTCATACTTGTATCATCATGGTCTTTAAGTTCCACGTTATTAATGCTCCATTAACATTAACCAATCCATCATCAACTTCTTTAGATGAGCTTGAGCATGCAAATAATGGTTCTACAGGTGAACAATTTATCTGTTTCACTCTATAATATTATAATATTATTTGTGATACAAGTTATTAACAAAGTAAAATTCACAACGATAACATCACCAATATTACATACCTTGGAAAATGTTCATCCGTTTGAAACTCATGAACAATGGATTGTGACTCTTTATTAAATATTTTGATAAATCTTTCATCTGTGCCTATTAAAAACTATTAGAAAGTATTATTTATATGTTAGATTAGTTTGTGTTAAGATTTATACATAAATCAAGCCATATAACAACCTATACTTTTGAGAACCTATAACCTCTAAAAGTCTAATACTCACAATATTTTAACATGAGTAAAACAAAAAAAAAACGTACAAGCTTATCTGATCTAGATTCCCATTCAAGACACGTTACGTTTAAATTAAGATTATCGATCCTGCATTTAACCGGTGTTCCGGAATAGCTCCATAAACTGTTTATATTGATGTTAATATTAATTATTCTAATTTGTTCGCTATATCAGGGTTAACTTGAACTGGTCAGCGGTCAATCATAACCAGATTAATTTGTCTGGTCTGGCTCACGAGCTTAATACCAGTCAAATTGGTCAAATTATACTGTATATATAATTAATATTGTATTTGTACAACCCACCTATTTAAATAATAGACTAGAAGGCTTGACCAATTTGACCAGATAATTTCGACTATAGACCCTTCAATTAAAGACCAGCAAATTTATGATTTGACCAATTCTAATTATAATGTACTGGAACATAAATGAATTTAGACAAAAGGAAAATAACAATATTTTTACCTAACAATATTATCTATATCACAGCTCGCGATTAAATTACCCTTGTGTGAGAATTTAGCAAGCGATATTCCTGATGCGTGCTCTAAGTATATTTCCTTTAAATATGAAACGCATAATTAGAGTCTTGTAACTAATTAAAACAGGATTAACAAAATGTTTATGACAAACCTGGTTCATAATGGTAAACGGATTAATATCTTCACCAGGTAATTCTAGAGAATTATCTATAGCATATTCAGATATAGGAGTAAGGCACAAATCATCTGCGTATATTTCAGGAGACTTTGATCCGTAATTATCTGAATTAACAGCCAATCCTTTATTTGAAGTAGTGGATTGTGAACGTGAAGGACTTAAAAAAGAATGATTTTATCTGAAAAAAAATATAAAATAAAAATGAACAATGTATATAATAAACATTAATTCATAAATAATATATAATATATACACTTACTAGTATAGTGATGGTAACTTGAAATATGATATGCTATACAGTAATTGACTAAACAATATTGAAATATATATTTCAATATAAGACTTACACATTTTTATCTTTTTGCTCGAATAAAGCCCTAGCACGTTGTAACATTTTCATATAGTTTGTTGACTCTTGCGGTTTGTTGATCTATTAATGAAAATTATCATGCAATAAGAAAATACAGATAATACTTTTAGTGCCTTGTATTAAAAAAGGACCCATTTTGACAAATTTTCGAAAAATTTCTTATTTGATTTTTGAATAGATATAAGATAGATTATATGGGACCCCCCACAGCAAAAGGGGGGATGGGCCAAAAAATTTGAAAATTTGTTCTTATGATAATTTTATTCTAATCAATTTGATTCTTCGAGATATTGAATTTTTTTTAAAAAAATTTTTTTGGCCCATCCTCCCTTTTGCTGTGGGGGTCCCATATAAAATAAATCACAAAGTAATTATATAATAAAAGATTTGCAAAATGAAACTTTAAGTAGATAATTTTAAAAACGGGTCCTTTTAAAACATAGATAATAAAGAAAATTTATCAAACCTTTTGCCTAGTCTCAGTATCAATACTCTTTGTTTCTGCTTTAACATTTTTAATATTGTCTATTTCATTTTGAAGAGATTGAATTGCATCTTCTAATACGAATCGTTGAAGACGATCCAAATTGAAACATAATAAACTTGGTAAAGCTAATTCGCAAAATAAATCATCTATCATCAAAGACAATAAATTAAAAAACTCTGCGCTAATTACAAGATGTAAATTGGCTGTTAAATATCATGCATCATTTTTTGATAATATGTAAAAAAGGATACGCATATTTTGAAATATCGCATTAAGAAAGTTATGTAAAGATATAGTAAACATCTCTAACCACTGTTTAGTAAAAAATATTTCATAATTTGGATCAGTTGTCGGATCTTTCGAAAATGGTAATCCTTATTAATGGTAAAAATAATTTATCAGATTGAAAGGAATAAAAAAAATATATATTATAAATAAGGAAAGATATTCTTGTGATAATTTTGAAACCAATCGTAAAATTCTTACCAAACCATTTAGTCCATCCCGAGTTTCCATTTAACTCTGTTCCAAATGTGTCAAAAAATTCTAAAACTTTTTCTTTTCGTTTCTGTTGTGTTGCTAATTTTTTCAAAGAATAAGTAATATTAAATAATTAATATTCATGTTATAAGGTCAAACAAAACCCTGAATGATAATGATGAAGAAGATAATGTAATAATGAATTTCTAAGACTACCATATACAAGATAATATTTTAAGAGATTCTCTTCAAATTTATTAACACTTCCAAAAAATCTTGCATCCAATCTCGAGAAATATCTTAGATCAAGATATTTCCAGTAATCAATTAATCCATTTATATCACTATTAGTAATAAATGTATATAATTCTTCGATAATTTTTTCAGCCTATATTTATAAAAGAAAATGTATTTTTAAAGATTGATGAACCAATATATTAAAGATTTTAGATGATAATTATACCTGAAATCTTTTGTCTTTATCACTCCGGCATTCTGATTCAAAAGATCGAAAAGTAGCTGTAAATCCTCTGAACTATCACCATAAAACCGGAATTTTAAATTTATATTCAGAAAAAAAAAAGGATAAACATTTCCAAATTTATTCGATGAATAAAAAAACTTACTAACAAATATTCCTTAATGAGTTCATCTATTTGCTGAAAAGAATCTACTTGAAAAGAATCCATTATTTTTAAAAATAATCAAAGAGAGAAATATTAATGTAAATGTCCGAGGTTTTGCTTTAATTTATATATAAACAGTGACACTACACAAGCATTAAGATTATCACTTAAACATATATAGATGGAAAATCTTACTATATTAATATGGTTTGTTGAGCGTGTGATGGGTTTTACTTGCTATAATAGTTAATTAATTAAAGTTTTATTAACCTATCTTTTTTTTTCGATCTGTGCATAAACGTACATCGGAAAATTTTTGCATTATTAAATATTAACATTTGTAAGTCATGGTTTATCTTTTGGTAATATATAAATGACATTTACCCACTACATAGATCCAAGATACTTAAGTACGTACTTTTAACCATTAGCAACAGATACTCGTAATGAAATGGTTTTATACAGTGTCATAAGATTCTACGGGATTAAACCGTCCAAGGTTTCAAGATAAAACCGGTTCTTGCCCAAAATAACAGATAAAGTGATTTACCAGTTACTGTAAATTATGATACGAGGAGAATTTTTCATAATAAAGAAATATTATGCACAGTGATCGAAAGAGATTATAATACATGTCAATACGAGATTACAAATAAATATGCTGTACGACTAGAGTAACGAATCTTTAGTACTTTATTTAATAAATTTGCATGTCTCAAATATCAATATGTATTCAAATTATATAATAAGTGTAAAAATCTAGCTTGAAAGTATGTACGCACTCATATGATTACATGCAAATATGCGATCTGCACATGCGCTCAGTGAATTTTTTACATAACAGTCCTTTTGAAAAGTTATTTGATAAAAGAATAGTAATACAATATGTAATACTGTATACTGTATATAGAATATTATTGAGCCCAGATCCAAAAACCTATGGATAGTCCATAGTGACCAAAAGTATAGATGTCATCATCGTTTCCCTTATTTGTTATCATATGTCAAAATTACGAACCGAACTTAATTTAAAAATTAGCTGTACAGTTTGTGCTATTTAGATCCATGGGCTGGGCTTGGATCTATTCAATTAATATAGGCTGGAACTGGTCTTAAGACTTGTAAAAAGATACCAGGTGGGGTCATTGAACCACATCACAGACTTTGAATTGACAAGCAGGGGTTAAAACTCTTATATGCCTAGTACTGTAATAAAGACAAACAGGTAGCTAAATTCGACTTTAAATTTGAACTTATTTCAAGCTCACATGAACCTATTTCAAATGAACCGCTTTGGGTTATTTGAATCCCTTCAGGCTCAAATAAACCTATCGCTTCTTTGTTTGAACTCGCTTCAAGAGCAAACTATTTTATTATAAATTTAACTAATTAGTGTAAATGATGAGTTTTGAATATTTCAAATGCTAACGAGATTGAGTTTGCAATTGATTCTTTATACTGTATAAATTTAAATTTGACTATCATAGGTTGCTTATACAAGATAATAAAATCTATAAATAACAAAATATGCACAGTATATACGTTGTAGGTGGATACGGAACATCCATAGATTCGGAATTAACTTAATTTGATTTCGGACCTTAAAAAAACTTAAGTGGTAACGAGATTTTATACAACTATACATCCTATAGTACTACTTAAAAAATCATGAGATTTAATTACTAGTTACATACACTTTCTGCTAAAGTTTATGAACTTTATAATAGTGATTAAACCAATGATTTTATTTTAACATAGATAATTTAAGGTAGGGAGAATACTTTCCTACAGAGAGTAAATAATTTTTAATAGCTACTTATTTAAAGTAATCATATTTTACTGCTTAACTTAAATTATCAATATCTTGGAAGAAAATCCTTGTTTCATTGACTGACTGTGACCATTATCTCATCACTGCATTTCATTTACAGTACAAAAGCAATTGATACTACCTATGGTGTAGACGAATTTTATTATTAGGAACCATTAACTGGCAGAATTGAATTGTAAAGATATAGTAAAAAACAATTTCTACAAGTTGTGAACGCACCGGTTTATTATATGGATGTAAATTTCATTCACATAGTGTCAAAGATATCAATAGAATGAAAATTCAAATGTGTTTAAAAAAAAAAAAATCAGCATTTGACGAAAAGGATATTGTATTTACATCGCTCTTTTCAAATTAGTGTCATTTCATCACTAAATTTTATACATTTTTTTTGCGAATATATCTAATTATTTCTCTTTTATTTTAGCTTTTCTAATATTGTTTCTAGTAATATACGAAAATTGGCTGTAGATTTAGTAAATTGAAAATTTCGAGGTTTTTTTTTCCTGCTAATTGAAAACTTGCAGACAGCTTCTACTATAAAAACAGTCTGCATTCAATTATAAAAGTTTGAGGTTTGCTATTTATCACCACTGGTGATATCACCAGTGTTGTTATATCTCAAAACCTATTAAGTAAAAATATGGTTGGGAATACTAAGTAAAACTGTTCAGAAACACGTCATAAACTACAATAACTAGTTCACTTTTCATATAAGTAACTGGTTAGAATAACTAGTTCGATTTTTTCATTTAACTGGTTAAACTTGAAAAATAATTAACATTTACAATTGTTATATGTTATTAATATAGATATATATATATATAATAGATATCAAAAGTAAATTTTACTCTTGAGAGCCGCTTTATTATGTGAACTTCTTTTCATGTGTAGCATGAGATCGCTCATCGTCATTTCATCTTTCGATTCAATCACTTATCATTTTTACAATTTACGTAATACACAGTTCATAAATTTATCATATAATCGCTAAAAAAAAATAAGTAATCAGATATCGAATACCATAAAATATTAAATGGAAATGCATAATAAATACTTTACAGAAACCTATGCTTTTTGCTAAATATGTTTAAAATATAAATATTATATATTTACCATATTATTTAAATAGAAATATAATAAATATATTTTAAACATATATCAAATATATTATAATTATATTATTTTTTTTTCTGTTATCTTAATATTATCCAAGTTATAATAATGGGTTTAAAATATATTTAAAATTATAATACAAAAAAAATTAATACAATTAAAATATTTTAAATATATAATAAACATATTT
>CAJVPY010001830.1:0-18040 GCA_910591965.1 Dentiscutata erythropus | reverse complement strand
TTATATTTACCAGAGTTACGAGCTAATTCTACCAACATTATGTTTACCAGAGTTACGAGCTAATTCTACCACATTATCTTGCTAGCATATATTTAATTTTAAAAAACGTTTCATTTTTGCATGACTTTTAAACACGTCATTATTATTCATTTCTATTTCTCTTGTTTGATAAGTCTATCCCACCTTTCTTTCTTATGTTTCCTACTTGTGTTTTATAATAAAAGTGGTTTTGACCAAGTTATTATATTATACTGAATATTTTACAATCATTACTATGTGACAATTAGTATAGATATTCATTAATTTCAAGCAAAATTAAGTATAATTCCAGGTAAATTCATTATAATTTTAAGCAAATTTTTGATATAACTCCAGGCAAAATCAAATTTTAATTTCAAGGAAAATTAACAGTGTTGGGCAAAATTAGGCAAAATCAAAATATATTTTGCAAAATTAAATATAATTCCAAGCAAGATTAGCATAGTTCTGGATGCAAAATTTTAGACAAATTTTAAATATAATTCTGGGCAAAATTAGGCAATAACTCTGGGCAAAATCAAGTATATTTTCAAGTATAATTCTGGGCAAAAATTAGGCATAGCTTAAGGCAAAATCAGAATAATATATTTTTCAAGCAAAATTAAATATAATTCCGGGCAAAATTAGGTATAACTCTAATTCTAAAATATATTTTTCAAGCAAAATTAAGTATAATTCCAGGCAAAATTAGGCATAAGTATAACTTATCCTAACTTACGTAAGTTAGATTTTACCTTATGTAACTTATGTAACTTACATATGGTATACTAATCTAATGCTGGCCAATATTTTTAAAGTTGGCCCACTTTAGCTTTTGGCCTAAAATTAAAAATTTTCTTTCTTGTCTAAAGCTTTTCGTTTTATAGCCTGATAGCTATTATTATTACCGTTGTCATTTGGTTGTCTTTCTCTTTATTACTTTTTCACAATTAACTTTTATTTTTATAAAGTAATAATAGTATTTTAAAGAAAGTACATAATTCAATAAAAAAAAACTTTTTTAGGGGACAGATTTTAGAAGAATTGCAAGCTGACATTGAATATGTCTGGAAGTCAGTATTTTTAAACAATGTATTAAAGCTTTATATAATTGATTTAATAACAGAATTTGAAATAATTTTTAACATTCAATTTGTAATTAATTTAATAAATAATTGTATCAAAATATTTACTGTATTTAGTTATCTTTATTTTTCAGTAATATTCATAAATAAGATGACCAGGAATGGCGTCGAAAAATATGAAGCTCGATTACAAGCTTGAGGTTGATTGTGTTCTAATTCGTATATCTGCACCATGCTTTAAGCGTCATCAAGACTCGCTCAAAAAATACACGTATAAAGATGCTTTGATACTGTATTATTATAAAACGATTTATTTAATTGATTAATCCGCACAATTGATAGCATGATATGATAAAATAATTATTATTAGGGGCATAAAGAACAAAGTTTAATCGAATTTTTAAATTCAATTCACATTTTATTTAATTACAATACTTTAAAAATGCATTGAGAATTCTGAAGTAGACATTAGTTATTTTTATTAATATAAAAATCATTAAATTTTAGTATTTAAGATAAGCCAATTCTAACTTTGAATTGCTATAATTATTTTAAAAAGAATCATGTCATTTTCTTCAATACAAAAAATTTTGAAAATGAAAATAAATATTTTATCATGCAAGTCAAATAATGTCAGTAAAAATAATTGCTTGTTCTACAATAAAAATAATAATGTTTTTACTTGAAGAAATCATTTACATAGTAAAAATGGTTTGAAAACCTCAATTTATTTTAACAATCTTCCCCAAAATCGAGATGGTACCACAGAGAAATTACCCGCAAGAGCTTTAAAATCTTCAATTCCTATATTGATTCCTTCTTTGAGTCTTCTTGCTGCAATTTCTGGTCTGTCTAATATTAAATAATATACACTAGCAGAGATCAGATTATAAGTTGCACCGACGACCAGCACAAAGCTAACAAACTCTGCTACTTTAGCTTCAATATACTCTGAAGGATTAAGAATTTCTAACGTAACACCTTTATAACTTAGACCTGATAAAGATTGTATCAAATAATCCCGATTTTCCATCCTTATTTTTCGTTGATTCTCATCTATCACAGCATCATTATAACGATTATTAAAGGGAAAATCGACTACAATGATCTTATGATTTCCAAAATTTTCACGTATTGCATCTACATTTTTATTAACCCACTCCTGATTACTATCGGTGATAATGATAACGAAGTTGCTTTCTCCTCCATTAAAGATCTTTTTAAATTCCTCAAAGGTGTTTCTGTCTTCATTTGTGAATCTGCTGTTTCCCTTTTTAACGTAGCATATATAATGAAGTGGTATGTGAACTTTTGAGAAATAAAATCTGATTTTTTTGATTGCTTCCTTGTGTGAAGTACTTCCCTTTAGATGATTCACATAATCCTATCGTATCGTATACATGAAATTTTTCATTACTGGAAGAAGCTATAACAGAAGTCTCCCCAACTGCATTATTGCTTATTGGAAATATGTTATAATCATCAAAAATATCTCCCTGAATCATCATGTTAGCAAGAGAAGATTTTCCCTCACCAGTGCGTCCGAAAAAAACCACAGATTCCATGAAAGTAGTTTCAAAGCTCTTGGACAAAAATAATGGTTAGATTATATATATTGTATCTGGAATTAAAGCTCCGAATGTTTTCGTATGTTACGTACGTACGTGAAACAACGGCCGATTGCTATCATTTTGAAACATTTTGTGGCACGGTAATCCTGTGATCACAATTTTAACCATCAATTGAATTGGACCGACCTAGTGATGCGATCCGTTACCTGGTTTCCTATTTAAATTTACGGATATCCGTAAATTTATATAGGAAAGTGGATAACGGATCGCACCTCTAGACCGACCGACGCCTTATATGCAATATTTTCAAATAGATACATGCAAATAATGATTGCCTTTGTACTATTATTATATTTTCTTGAATGTTTTTATTTTTGAAAAAAAATCGATTTTTCTCAAAAGCAATTAATCATATGAAAGAAATTTCGCGTATAACACACAACACGCTCTAAGTGAATTTAAAACAGAAGATATGAGTGTTATTACGCGAAATACGGTATATGTTTTTATAGAAAGTAACATATAACGATAAGTACAGTGTACAAAATTCATTGTCTATCGCTATTAAATCAGATCTAAAAATCTCGTCTATTATTAAGAATTAAACCAATATATATATATATATATCTACGAAGAAAATAAAAATTACCCTTAACCAGCTTGGCTTTGAGGGCTGAGAAGCGCTAGCAGACAACATTATAACTTTTTTAGAGGCCCCCAGGGCCATAATATCCAATTTACTTTTCGAAGAAATATAACTATTCTAAGTATTATCTATTTATGAATATATTTTAACACCCTAATATTTCTGACATAAATTTACTAAATTCAAAAAAAAAGTGTAGAAGTCGACAATAAGGAAGAAGCTGAAATCAATAAATTCATTTTACAGAAAAATGCAATTTTTTTTTATTAAAAAATTCAATATTATTAAATATAATTTGCCAAAATTAACAAAAAGTTGCGCATTAGGGGGTTTCAAAATTACAGTAATATCAGAGAAATCCTATTTTATTTTTCCGAATTCAACATAGCTATTTGAAAAATCTTATATACTAATTTTATAAAATGTACTGAATTCATTTTTAATATGTTATTAAAAACAAGTTACTTTTTAATACTATAATAATTGTATTTCGCGTAACGGATAGATCAGCGTTTTAAATGATGATAAACGTATAGTTTTGAAAACACGAAAAATAACTTTGAATTAATATAACTACTTTTATACTTTTTCTTTAATCTAATATAAAAAATTAATTTACTTCGCGCATATACTGTAGTATAATATTTTTCAATTGCGTAACAGATCAGCTTTATAAAAATTTATATATTGAAGAGACTTCGGAGTTTCATTTTGTAAAAATACCCTGGTGAAGATAGCATAAATTAAATCAATTATGTTTTATTTATCGCCTTATTTGAGTAAGCCTATTGTGAAAAACAATTATTAAAGGAACATCAGATCTAGGGATGGGTTCGGTCACGAACGGTCACAATTATTCATAGCCAATTTGCTAAATACTGAGATGATTTTTTACTTTTGAGCTTTTAATTAAAGTTGCTCAGAATTAAATTCTGATCATCCCATCTTATAAGTGGAAAGAACGATACCTTCTCTGGAACTCGGAATTTCAAAATATGCCATGACCGGTTATTAACCATCAGCTAATAACCGGTCATGACGTTACAAATTTTGAAATTCCGAGTTCCAGAGAAGGTATAGTTCTTTTCACTTATAAGATGGAATGATCAGAATTCATAGCCAATTTGCTAAATACTGAGATGATTTTTTACTTTTGGGCTTTTAATTAAAGTTGTTCAGAATTAAAATTGTTGTTTTTATCCAGTCTTGCTGTTACATTATGCGAAGACAAAATTTTCATCTATTTATAAAATAGAATATAACTAGATAGAGATATAAATGAGGTATAATAATAACGAACAAATATTTTTTATCATAATACTTAAAATTTTATTATAAAGTGCAAAAAATTTCTCAATAGGAGTAATATGTATATTGGAAGAATTATTTAAATAAATGATAATAAGCATCAAACCAATTTTCAGGAGTGACATCCTTCATATCCCACTTTTTACATAATTCATCTTTCATGTGCATCCACATAGCTCGGACTTGCATTAATTGATCATTAGCAGGATCTATTTGGTCTAATGGCCACCAATCTGGATAATGTTTCTTCATAAATTTCTCAAGTATTAGAGGTTCTTTTTCTTTTTCTTTACAAGTTATCCAATAAGAGTCATGAGCTGCTGGTTCACTACATATTTTCAATGTTGCTATATGTGTATCTGAATTTCTCCAACCATTGAAGCAAACCATTAAATGAAATGACGCTACATGATGTGTTCCAGGATCATGTTTTGCTAATTCACATTTGGATCTATTATATTTTATATATTGGAAATTAATTTTTTAATAAATATTCTTATAGATAAATAAAATTTTGCATGACTTACCCACATAATGGGCACCTATGAGTACACCCTTCAGCCTTATACCAATAATAGTCTTTATTGCTACTGATTTGCCTTCTCAGTAACTCTTTACAATTAGAAATGCCATTTTCTTTCCAATGCTTTACAAATGTGTCTAAGCTTTTATTATGTTCATCTTTTAAAACTACAAAAAATTCTACAGGAGACTTGATAACACACTTTCCAAGAAGACGGGATGCATTTTCCACCAACTCTTCCACAGCCATTCCATTTGCTCTTTGTAAAATTTGCTTTAAAGTAATATTTTGACTTGACAAAAAATGTTGCTCCCAACTAGCTATAGACTTTTCAAGCTCTTCCCAAGAAGTAAATATAGCTTTTTCAACATTCTCAACTAGCATATCTATTTTTATATCCTTAAAAGCTTCTAAATCATCCTCAAATAATAATCTCATAAATGAGGTTGGGCTATCCACATATTGGCGACATTTGGAAACATCATAAGAACCAAAGCTTTTCTCATAAGCAACACGAGTAGGGTTCTTATCAAATATCCATTTGGTTTCTACATAGCGCTCAAGAATTTCAGATATAATATCTCCTTGAGCATCTAGCTTTTCTTCTACAACTTGAGAAATATACTTATAAAATTGATAAGAAATATTCTCATAAGTGGAATTGCTTAGTACATTATGAAAAAGGGTTAGCATTTCATCATTAAGCTTTTTAAGATTTTTTTGTTGTTTTTGCTTCCATCTTGTAGTATTTTCTTCCAATATTATGAAAACTTGAAGGCGCAAATATTGCTGAAATAATTTACAAAATAAATTTAGCAGATAGAATTTGGCAGTATAATAGCAAGGTCATGTGATACAAATCATACCTCAGCATAGCAAAAATTATCGATTTCGATGGTAAAATTATCTTGAGGTTTATTATAATTATTTACTATGACAATAAAAATATTATCACATAATCGTTTAAGCCACTCTAATGCTTGACTGAATTCGATTGCTAAGACATTATTATCTTTAAGTTCATTACATATTTGTTTGCTGGTTTTTTTTATTTCAGTTTTAATAACATTTCCTACAATATTCTTTAGCTTGTTTTTTTCAGAAGTTTGATATCCAGTAGTGTATTCTAATACATCCTTTGCTTTTCCGAGCAGAGCTTGACCTTTTATCTTAATACATTCTAAAAATTGTTGATCATCTAAAGGATCGGATTTAACCAAAGTTGCTGGCTTTACAAGTGTGTTCCAAAACCTTCGATTGAACTTTTCTCTTGGTTTATTCTCATCACTTATTTTGCTGGTTCCATCTTCTATGGCCTGATTAAAAAATTGGACCACATGCTCTTCAAGTTTTTTTGTTTCCATTATCATAGTAAGCATAAAAGCTTGATGGTCTTCTTCTATCTTTTTCCATTCAATATCAAACAATTCATCACGTTTAGACTTAGAAAAGATTTTTTCAAAATCCTCAGGAGTTTTATCCTTATTTTCCTCAAGGATTTTTCCAACAGCCTCACCGATTTTGTCTTTAGCCAATTTAATTAACTGGGATTCTTTGGATTGTCGCTGCCTTTTTGTATATCTTGCCTCAAGATTTCGTTTTTCCAAAAAGAATGCTGAATTGATATGAGTAATACCTTCATCAATTATTTTAGGATTATATTGATTGGAGACTTTTAGCCGAAAATCAGCAAGTGCTTGAGAGAGATATTTGTTGGTTTCTTGATCAAGACACTTTTCAAACATTATATCATCATTTTTGGTCCATTGATTCAATTCAGTTCGTTCATCTATTAATTTTAACCCAGCTACTTTGTAGGATTCTAATAAAGTCTCTTCATAGCTACTGACAATCTTTTTCATTGCATTCCATTGTTGTATATCTTTAGAATTTTTAAAATGAAGAAAATTCCCACGCGCATCAATTTCTTTCCAAATAGACTGCATATGCGCAATAAAACCTTGTAGAAAGATAAATCAAATAACTTTACAAAACTTCTTCACCGTAAATACTATGGTAAAATAAACTTAAACAAGAAGATAAGATGCTTCTTACCATGCACATTTTTAAAAATTTGTGACTCATGATTTTCACTTGGAATCAATGCTGATGTAAGTAATTCTTCTCGGAGGTTAGATATTTTTAATGGAAAAGTTTCCTAAATTAATAGATTTTTTAATACCCTATAAAATATGTTATCATGCGTGATAAATCATACAATATTAAGGCTTACCGCAGGAAAATGAAAGTTATCATTATTAGTAATCATAGATTGTGGATTAAAATCATCAAATGAGCAAGAAAAGGCATTTTCAAGCAGGTGAACATCCTTTTCTTCAACAATCATAAAGTCTTCCATATCAAATGCACATCCTGGAATTTCTTGAAACATCTTTCGTAAATTTTCCCTTATATCACGAAATGCTGGACCCTGAGCACTTCTGGCATCTTTCATGTCACGTAATACAAAATTTATTCTTGGCTTAGAATCCCGTTGGCTGAGAGCATCCAGATGATAAGAAGATACCTCAAGAATATCAGAAATATCACGTGTGAGACCTTTAGTATTAACAATTAAGATTTGTGAGCACATTAAGGCCAAAAGAGTCATTTTTTTATCAAAATCTGTGCGTCTTGAGATGTATTTCTGGGCAGTAGAACCCATTCCCTCAGAATCTATGATAAGAACATCTAATTCTTTTCCACTATAAATGGTATGCCTATATGACATGTATGCACCTATCAAACATAAATAAAAAATATTGTTAAAAGTTGATTACTAGAATGAGAAAACATGCATACAAAAATTAATAAGTGCCTTTAGTACTATGATGATGACAATTAAAATTAAAATTTTTAAAAGCTTATCGTTATTAATACAATCCAAGAATAGGCATGTAGGCAATAGTAGGTCTACTTACCATCTTCCAGCAGATGTAGAAAATCCACATTGAAACAAATAATTCAATAATGTAGATTTTCCAGAACTTTCAAGTCCAATAACTGAAAGAACAATCAACTGTCGTTTATTATCAGACATAATGTTACTTAAAACTGCTGAAAGAAAATCAACATCCAGTGTTCTAAGAGATATGCCTTCCAAAATCTGAATCGATTCACTCTCACAAATCCAGGTTCTGTATCCGTTTTCAAGTTCTCTAAATTAAAATTGAATATCCATGGTGATTAGCTTTAAAACTTATCCAAATTATAATGTTTTTTAATACTTACTTAACTTTGAGACCATATATCGCCTCTAAGATCGTTAAATGATCATCCCATTGTTTTATTTTAGACATAATAATAAACTCTCTCCAAAAATCATGAATCGTTATATCTCTGTCTTCTATTTTCTGCTTAATCTCTTCTCTATGAGTACCAACATGATCTTTTTGAGCCAAATCATAGAGATGTGTTTTAAAGTATGTGTCTACCTGCTGAGCAAATTCACGCATCTCACAAATACTATTTTTTCTGATTATTTGTGCAAAATGTGAAAGAGCAGGAATTTGATCAACAATGTTCTTTTGCTGATCTTGAAACTTTACAATTTCAGAATTAATTTCGTTCTCCGTTCTATAATCTTTATGATCCTCAAAAGTTTTTAGACGAGTTTTATCCTTAAGCATTTCAATCATGTTTGAACAATGGGAGGCCTGGAATATGTCTGCTCGAAAATTAAATTCTGATTGTGCAATTAATATTGCAAATTGATTTTTATTCATATCGTTATAAGCATGATCAAAGGATTTGAAGAAAGTTGGTTGCAAATAAAGTTCTGGAGTATCTCTAAGTTTCTGGGATGAGTCCTTTTTGATTTTCTCAAACGTTGGATTTCTCTTGTTATTAATGACATAATCATAAGAAATATCATCATTAATAAATTTATTGGATAGGATATCATCCATTCTTTTTTTACGATGACTAAATTTAATGTCAGCCTTGTTCGGTTCCCAAAACATGATCAAAATTCTACGTCGATGGTTACTGTAGCTTTCCACGTCGATATTATTGATAATTGTTATCAGTTTTTCACCTGGTTCACTATCATAAAAGTCATTATGAGAAACATGGATCACGGTGTAAAAAGCATATTGAGAGAGACTTTTCATAACATCACAGAACGTAGATGAATTGGTCTCATCAAAATAAACTTCTGCGATTGCCAATGGTGGACGGGAATGATTCTCGGATGCATCGTGAAAAGAGATATCAATTGAACCAGGATTACAAATGCTTGAAAAATCTTCACGATGATTGGAGAAGTTTTTGTAAAGCTGTTTTGAGAATGGCACTCCTAGGTCATGATTTGGTGAATTCACAGAAAGAAAGAGATGATATTTGCGAGCAGTCATAACATTATATAATCCGTTAAGGATTCTAAGGCCTTTATCAGAATGAATAGTATCATTTGGAAGGAATATAGGAATAGGTATATTAGAAGCAACAATCATGGGAAGAATTTTACGGAGAGATTTTTCTGGGATCTTGTCAAGAAACGCAATGAGGAAGTCTCTGCCTGTGCAATCTACCAAACGTTGAAGAACGTTACTCGGGTCATCACCTCCGTATTTTTCAGTAAACTCTTGAATGCAATTGACTAGTCTAGTAAGCGAAACGGTTCTACTGATAGTATCAAAAATGTATGGAAACAAATTGCGAAAAATCCCACTTGGATTTGACATTCCCAACGAAGGCTTAATGATTGAGAAAAATAATTCATTGGTCAATTCTTCGGTGACAAAACTAGTAAGATCTAATTCTATTGGAGCTGGCCCGAACGTAAGTTCGAAAAATTCAGAAACACTAAGCTCTTGAGTCATTTCATTTATATGCATGTTCGTTACAGAATATTTTTGTTATAACTCAAAATTGTCGAAATTTATATTGAACGAGAAAATGGCTTTCTATAATTTGTTAGATGTTATTTTTACTCTTTTATACTACGATTCTTATAATGGATAGATTCGATTTAAGTTCGTTCAAAGCTATCAGTTACACAAAAAATTAATATATAATTTCCGTGTCCCTGATTCGAGTATCTATCGATCTAACACTAACACTAACGCTAAGGGTAATAATAAGTCTAATTACAGTATAGTAACGTTAAATCAAATGATCTCAACTCACATAAATTGTGCCACAAAAAAATTCTCAACATATCTGTGCGATGATTTTTTTACTAAAATATTTGGGCGCTATTCAATAGAAAGGGAGTAGATCTCCTTTTTGGCTAAAAAATTTTTATTGGCCCATCAAATAAAGCATACTTGAATGTATAATTTTAATTAAAATACTAAATAATACTATTTTAATAATTTTTAAGTTTTATGTAACCTTGTACAAAAGTGTTAACCGGTATGATCTGCATCGATCTGCATCGATTTATATCGATTTACCTCGGCTTATATCTACCTGTTAGTAACAATAATAACGTAGTTTCCTAGAATTTTGCAATTGCAAAAATTTTACAAATTCTGTAGCACATTTGCTGAATTCACTGAATTTGCAAAATATACAAACCTGAATATTTCTATTGGTCTACGTTTTATAAGTAATTTTAATTTGCTTCTAAGTTGACGTTAAAGATGCCTGGCAAATGACGAAGCTTTTGTCATTGACGAATAACGAAACCATTCGTCAAGCAATTTCTAATTAACGAATTGACGAATTATTAAACCCATGATGAATGATTGATGTGCATAAGGATATTAAATGTCGGGGATGATGCTGAAATTTTAGCTTATTTTATTACGAAATTTTAAAATTTTTTTGAGGTGTTTTGTTCAACTTTTTTTTATAGTTAGGTTAGAATTTAGGGTTAGTGTTTATAATAAAAGAGTATAGGTGGATTTTAGTAGGGCTTATATTTCAAATTGAGACCCCAGATTTCAGCATCATCCCCGACATTAAATATCATGCAAAATTAAACTACCCGAAAGTTTTCAATAGATTTGAAGAAAACTAATAAAAAACATTTTAGATTTTAAATTTATGAAATATAAAGCTAAAAATTAACTTCTTACATGCCTGTTTTTTAGTCAACTCTTTTTGTAACAAATGATGAATTATAGAAAAAGATCGTTTTAAATTATAGAAATTATGATTTTTCAATTGAACTGATAAAACTTCATAACGTGATAAAAGCAAGTTAGAAAATTTTATCCAGAAATCGTTAAAAAGAAGCTTGTTGTGAGAGAATCAACTATATTTTGATGTTTTATTAGTTTGATTGATCCATCAAAGGTTTGTCAATCATCAGGAGTTTCGTCAAACATCCAACATAATGAAACCTTCCATTGTCGCAAAAATAGGTTCGTCAGAAATCTTTAGTTGACGTACGTTAAACAAGTAGCGACTAACAAGGGTAACTATTACCTATATTATATGACTAAACTAAACAATATATAACACCAAATACTATCTAAATACTCGGATAAGACTCGAAACACCAAGTGGTAGGTTTCGTATGGGGCGTATATAGACTTGGTCTAAGTTTTGAAGTCTCTGGATTTTAAGGATGCAGTACCGGGATTCAGATAAGTCTTCTTTTGATTCTAGTGTTATGCTGCTTTTTGAGCCACGGGTAATTTCGATGATCGCATTTATTAATGATAGGGATTGGAACCATTTAACCGTTTAAAAATTGCTCCATAGTTCCGGGCAGAATTATGTTGATCGTGGGCCGGAATTATTTTAATGCCGGCCAAATTAAACGATTAAACGGTTAAACGATTAAACGATTAAACGATTAAACGATTAAGAAAAATTTTAGGCGGTTCCAATCCCTAATTAATGATCTAACGACGAAAGCGATCAATCGATCAGTGATTATCACGGATTTTACTATAAATGGTGTTAATCAAGTTCTTCTATTTTCTTTCTTACTGTAACGGGTTATGATAACGACTATTACGGAGATAATTGGATACTATATTTTTTATATAAAGTTGTTTATAACAAGTTGATAAGTATTAATTGGACTACTTCTGCTCTAAAAGCTTTGAAATTAAAACACCAAGTTGTATTTTATTTCAGGAGAAAAACTCCTTTTTATAATTGATTTTTACATATAACGAATTTTAACTATTCTAATTATTTTAATATTCTTTATTTTCTCTTTAATTCTTTCATCACATTCTTAGAATACCCAAGTACTAGGAATTCTATGAACTTGTGCCACAAATTGTTGTAAGTACTACTGCGGTGAGGTCAATCTTCCTTTTTACAACATACGCACGTTGAAAAAGTGTAAGCTGTGTCGAAATAATTGCCAAGTGGAAATGACAGTAACTCTATACTAATACACAAATCTACACTAGGGATGTTAAAAGTCCAGTTCGGTCCGGTCCTAGTCCAGTCCTTAAAAAGTCCGGTCCTGAACTAGTTAGGAACTAGTCTGTATCCCCTGTCTGAAACTAGTCCAATTTAAGTCCAACCCTAGCGGTTTACATAGGCAATTTCACAATTGTCACTAAATTAAACGAAGTTCGAGCTAGTGATGTTATAGTTTGGTATAATTATGCTATTATTATTTACATGATTTAACAAAAGGCATCCACATTTTACGTTAACTCAGTATTGTTATAGGAATCTCAAAGACAATACAAACATAATATTATATGGTATTACCTTCGAGGCGCCTATTCTTATATAGGGATGTTAAGTGGTGCGTCTGGTTCAGTCCTGGTCCAGTCCCTAAAAAGTCTGGTCCAGGACTAGTTAAAAACTAGTTCACCCCCCTGTCAAAAACAAGTCCTACAGTAGTCCTACCCTAGTGATTTACTATAGATTTTATAATACTTTTTATTACAAACTTTACCATTATTGATCGACAAAGTCGACACTTAACTAATTTTAACTTAATTCACAACAATTAGAGTATCTGTCATTGATTTCCCAATTAGTTTATTTAAGTTCCACACTTAGGATGTATTTTTATTGATTCACATTTTATCGAACTTTATTTAATGTGTCAAAAATGACACTCTATTCATATGATGTAAGAGCTGGACTGGTTTTGGACCTTTTTGGACCAGTCTCTACTAGTCCCTAAAAAGTCCGGTCCGGACTCGGTCCGAACTAGTTTTCTGTGGACCATTTAACATCCCTAATGATGAAATTCAACATTATTTATTTTATTTTATTTTTTACAATAAATGAATGTTTTTTGTTCATCCCTTCTCAATAATCATCCCTTCTCAATAATTTTGTCACTGTTGTAAATTGAAGTATCTTTATAGGCTGGCGTAGTTATGCCACGATCCTATTAAATGATTATTCAAAGAAAAATTAAGAAATTGCAAGGCACTTGCTAATTTTAATTTAAAATTCACCAATCAGAGTATCTAATAATATTATTATTCACCAAAATTAGTGAATTTTATAGCGGGAATACTACATCGACTTAAAAAAGTATCATTCATGATGTACGATTTATCAAATTTTATTTGATATGTCAAAAATGACATTCGGTTTATATCATGTGATTATAAAGACTAGTTTTGGACCGTTTTTGAACAGTCCCTAAAAAGTCCGGTTCGGACTGAATCCAGACCCGGTCTTCTCGGACCACTTAACATCCCTAATCTACACTACTATTACTATACTACTCAAACCAAACCCTAATAGTGGTAAGGCTTCGATTAAGGTGTGGAAAGATCTGGTTCGAGTAATTAAGGTTAAGGAGGCTTGAGAAGCTATTTCTGGGTTCAGGTAAGTGTTCTATTATTCTTTTATTAAGTAATTTCATTAGTACTTTCGCTAATACTTTATTCTTCCTTTTTCTTTAGTGGTCTCGTGATCGAATTTAGCCAGTCAGAGTAGTCATGGTGTCATGTGATTTATTTCAGCACTGAAGGATGCTGAAATCGACGAAATCGAATTACGTATGTATTTCGTAACAATGGATTTAATTCAGTGTTGTCAATGGACAGCTTTGGACATGAGTTTGGACATTTTTGGACAAAAATATAAATTAAAATTGCTCACAATTTTGTTAAGATAATCTATACACTTTTCTAAGTAAAAAATATTCAGAACCTAAAAAAATATATAATTATATATTTTTTAGACAAATTTATTAATTATTAAAGCTTGGACATGCTTTGGACACTCTTGGACACTTGGACATTTGGACGTTGGACATGGTCAAAAAAGCCTTGGACAGTGAAAAATGTACAACACTGGATTTAATCACAAATATAATCACTGTATTTTTATATAAAAGGGAGATTTGATTACTAATCGATACTTTCTCTTTTATTTTGAACAAAATAACAAATATGGGCTTAAAACAAGTTACAGGGACACAACAATATCTGATATGGTAATCAACGAACGATTTTATCGGTTATAATACGAAAATACGAATTACGGGGACAAGAACAAACGATTTCGACGGTAAAGTGAGGAACTTTCTAGAGACTACAACTTTGACTAAACACTTCGAAGTTTTCGAACTCCACGAGTTGTCTTTATTTCGATGGAAGACTCTTCTAATTATAGCGATTATCGTACTAATACCAGAATTTTCAGGATTTGTACTGTCAAGAACCGCAGCACTTCCGGGGTGGTAATTTACCCGTTTATAGCATACATTGTGACAATAAAAAATAGGTTTGAAGGTATTTATACGGGCATAAAGAAAAATATAGTGTAATATCTAACACCAATATAAATCTCTTTACATTCTAAATAGCAGGCCTCGACTAAGGTGTGGATTGACTTGATCTGAGAATAGTTATTTGTGTCTAATGCGGCACCTATGAGTTAGAATTTGAGTATTCTAGTTACTTATTATTGAATTCTAGTACCTAGCTCTCCATTTAGTTTTTTTATAATAATTAATGCACTGCGTATCTAGTGTTGAAGGGGTTTCTAACTCAAACGACAAGCTCGCTATATTTCGTTGACCTTCAAAAGGCCAGACGGGGCAAGTATCTCAATCCGAAAAAATAAAAGATTTGGTAAACAAAGCATTTGTTATTTCTCTTTATTTACGCATTTTACTTATATACTTGTTTTAACTATCTTTGACTATCCTACATTACATCACATTTCGATCGCTCACATTTGACTTTTAATTAATCTACTAATCACGCCATTTCTATAAACCTAATTACGACATTTCTTATGCATCGCTTACAAATTCGTGCATCACTGATTTGACTAATTTATGCGTCACTGATCTTTTACTTTATTTCCACACACCCCGATCTTGTGATCCGACCTTACATTGATGATGACGTCAAATATTTCAGCATCAGTGGATGCCGAAATATGCCAATACATTATTACACTTATTTATTATTATTATTATTATTATTATTATTATTACTATTATTATTATTATTATTATTATTATTATTATTATTATTTATTTATTTATTTATTTATTTATTTGTTTATTTAATTGTTTATTTAATTGTTTATTTAATTGTTTATTTAATTGTTTATTTAATTAATGTTTACCGGGTATATGTCCCGGGTGAGTGCACTATGTATTGTGCAATTCCGCCACACTAGTTATATCTGTTTCAATATTCTGGCTCAATCGTAAACTTGGTTCATGATTGTCACGTGGTCTCAGGTCTCAATCCAAAATTATTTTATTATGCAAGTTTTTAACAACTTCATTGATCACAAACGTTTATCATTTAAGGCTTGATTATTAATTAATACATTCTTTTTCTTTTAAACAGCAACAATAATGGGACAAAAAAGTAGAGACAACTTCTGCTAATATTTATTTAGAAATTAGAACTTTAAGGTGGGTTTCTTCATTTTAGTGAAAATATCGAGTTTTTATAAATATTTTTATTACTATGTAACTCTTTCTAACATATCTGCTCCATTTGCCCAATATGCCATATCTGCTTTTTCTCTAAATCTGCCTTTTCTGCAATTTTGACTATATGGCAGATCCAGCTGATTTGGTCGAACTGACTTGAGCTATCTCGATGTCGATTTTGCGTTCATTCTCTCTCATAATATATATATATATAAACAGGTAACAGATTAAAAAGATGGATACACAGAGGTAAGTAAGGTTGTTAAAAGTCCGATCCTTTCGGTCCGGACTCCATAAATAGGGACTTTGATAAGGACTCGGTCCTTGAGTCGAGCCCGGTAATAATAAATAAATCTCAATATAAATTAGCCAATCATATGAATGCCTCCTGATCATAAATTTGAACAAATGACATGCATTTAGCCAATCATATGGACCACAAATTGGAACAAACGACATGCATTCGGACTAGAGGCCTGCACGGGCCGGGCCGAAATTTAAATTTTTTAAAAACCTCTCAAAATAGCGGGCCTGGTGAGGTAAAAACATAGTAAAAAGCGGGCTGAACTTTCAAAAAACATAATAAATTTTATTTGGCGGGCCGAGCGGGCCGGCAAAAGTTCAAATTTTTAGGCCCGTGCAGGGCCCTAATTCGGACTTTGTTTGGGACAGGTTCTAAAAAGTCCATGTGAAGTTGACTTAGACAAGCTTTTTAACAACCCTAGAGGTAAGCGCCTTATTTACTGGGCCTAAGTTAGTGGCTAGATAACAGGTTAGTGCTGCAAATCAGAATAGTATGTAGAGATCACAATAGAGATCCAAATATAGGTGAGCATGATTGAAATCACTTCGACATACGGCAGTTACTAACCTTCGAACAGGATTAACACAAGAAAAATTGGTAATACAAAGGTAGAGTCAACTCTGCTGGAAGAAGCCAGCCGCATTCACAACCTGAACCTTCCCTTTCAGAATCTGATATTTTTATAATAATTGCTAAATTCTATTATTCGCATTTTATATTGATGACCAGCTTGCATTATGCAGGTGGGAAACCACGGCCAATGCTATACGACACCAACCTAATTGCTTATAATAATGCCCAGCATAATCTTGGTTGCTATTTCTAGAAGCATATCTATTTTAGTAATTGTATATAAATTGTAACTGCATTTGTTAAATAAAACTTATCTCCGACAGATTATTTCCAAATTGAAAAATGCACGCAATACTTTTAGGAATTTAAGGCGTAGCTTATTATTGACTCAAAATAGAAAATGAACTAAGAAAACTATCATTTGAGAAGAGTTTTGGGTTTTGAGAAGGATGTGAGGTTTGTATGTCCAGATTTTAATTTTTATACTAACAAGGTCACATGCTTAAATTTAATTACAATTTTCTGATTGGTTGTTATAGTATCATATCTTCGAAGGATTAATTTTTTCAAATTAAAATATTTTGTTAAATTTATTAATTTAATATGAGATAAAATTGTATAGCGTATAATAAATAAGAGTCAAGACTTTAATTAAAATTAGATACAAATGCCAAACATTGGTTTTTCTAGACTATTTGTTTCTGATCTGTTGGGAATTAGCAGAAACTATGTTTCCGTTTATTCACATATAGATCAGGATATTATTTGTCAATCCCGTGATATAGTAATCAGTGAATTACTCAAATAATACTTGATATCTTAAACTAAAATTCTGCATAAAACTACCAAAAAGTATTAGTAGTGCTGGTTAAATAGGCTGCAAAAACACGTTTAATTATGTATAGACAATAATAGATAACAATTGCAGAATTTATCCTACAATCATATTTGTTTTAATGAGTTTACAAAGTCATTCATTGTTTTTAAATATCTTTGAAGAAACTCATAGAGAGTTAGTTTCTTTAATTTCCACTTTTAATCAACTCTCGATAGTATATAAACCCCAAGAAAATTTAGAAATTAATAATGATGAAAGTAATTTACTATCAATTAATTTTTTTTTTTTTTTTTTTTTTAATATTAAGGTGACCACTTAGGCCCCTGGCACTTTATTAGTTCAAACGGGTGGGCTGTCCGAAGACAGCTTACATATTACATCA
>CAJVPY010001829.1:0-18047 GCA_910591965.1 Dentiscutata erythropus | reverse complement strand
GAAGTGAAAATTTCATGCATTTCTTGAAACCAAAAAAAATTATATATAACCAATAACTATTCAAAAAGTACTTTTCACTTCGAGAAACTTTCATACTTTCCAATAGTAAAAATGCCTGGTTCAAATGATTGGACATATGATCCAACATGCAGTTGCCAAACTTGTTCAAATATCTCTAATACTTTGCCCTGGGAATTGAGACAAAAATTTCTTTATCAATATCAACTTCTCACACAACCTCGGCAAATTCAACAAATCGATTATAACAGAGTTTATTCTGAAAACATGCCCGCTTCTCAAGTAATTAGTAACAATAATAATTTTCTAACTGAAAACACAACACCTCAAGCTCAACTTTCTCATCAGAATAGTTATGAATTTAATCTTCAAAATGGTTATGCTGCAAGCATGTTTCCCTTTCAGCAAAATTATCTACCAATTCAGCAACCAAGTTATGGGCCTCCTCCAATTACTTCAATTAGCAGAGATCTACCTAACAGAGATTATCCTAAAAACACGTCCACTTCTCGAATAATTAGTAACAATAATAGTTTTCAAATTGATCAAGCAGTCCAAATCATTATCAATTCTATTCTTTTTCATATTACAAATCAAACATTTTTAACTAATCAAGGATCGAATGCTAGCAATAGCCAAGCTCAAGTTTCTTCTCAAGAAATGCATGCTAATGCAACTGTTATTATTAACCCTTCTCATGAACGTTCGAAACTTCGTCTTTTTATTGTTGGTCTCATGTGCTTTGTTTTTATAATTTTATTCGCAATTATTTTTTTCAAAATTAATAGTCAGATTAAAATTTTACAGTCAATTTTTGATAAAGATGGAAATTTTTTCTTGCATATACAATTCATGGATCGGTTAGCTAATATAATTTCCTTTTTGACCAAAGGTTATACAATTGTAACAAATACACCCAAGTATATTAAGTTCAGTTAATGAACTTTTTTGAATTTCTTAACCTTATGGTTCATAATGAAAAAATAATTTTATTTTTACAATAAAGAATTTTGCGAACTATTATAACTGAGTCACTAGCTTCATAAAATCATTATTTTACTTTTTATTCAGAGCGTCCAAAGAATGACATTTTTTCAAAAATTTTTTGATGCAAAAATATTTATCCGAGCAATTAGTGTAACTAGAATAATAAGTTTATAAAGAATAATAGAAATTGCTCTCTACAATAATAAAATATCACTTTTGCATAGTAAATTAATGCCATAAGCAAAAATTTCACAATCTTAGCAGCTTCGATTACTTCTTGAGCTGAAATTGTTTCATTTGTACTTGCTGGATATTCAATAATTTCGATAGTTGTTGGAGTAAAAATAATAGCTGTAATTTAATGTATTCAATCAAAAAATTCGTATAAACATTCTTAATTAGAACCTTTTGCACTTGATTTTAATTTATCTGGCTTGTCTTGACTGATAATTAATGCAGATACTATCAATAAAAGTGCCATAGTTGTAGCAACTTGAATGAAAAAATTGATAATGCAGTTCATTTTGTTGGTTTTAAAGGTTAGCGACTGAAAGATCCTAGCTTTGTGAAAAATCAAAAAAAAAAGAAATATTTATAGCACAAAAAGTAAAAATATTAGTCACATGATAAATTTCAATCTGCAATAACTAGAAAGGAGAATTGTATTATAGGGGGCTTTATTGTGATAGGCTACACAATATGAATCCCTACGTGAAGATCATCGTCAATTAATAGATTATTTGCCAGATACTTCAAGTTTAATTATAGAAATATAAACAAAATAATGGACCTTTATTTAGCCAACATATTAATCGAAAAAAAGCAAAAAAATTAATCTATCAAAAGGCTATTTTAATGCATCTAAATACCTCCCGAGCAAACTTGTATGAACTAAAAATTGTAGCTAGCGATGAAGAAACTTGGTTCATTAATTTTACTGTAAAGTAATAATTTCCATAGTTATCAAAATGATTCTGCAAAATTTCTATTTGATTATTGAAAGCAATTTTTGAAGCAATTACTACAAAAAAATATATTACGATGAAACAAAAAATAAAAACTAAAATAAAATAAAAAAGCTTTGGACGTGCTTGATTATTTGCTTGATTAATAATAACCATGGCATTGGCATGTGCTTCTGTGCAATTATGATCAATGTCTTGACGGTGACCATCCGGGTCTTGATCTATGTGTTGCCTGAACGATTTTGGTTGGAATCTTCTTGACATGAACGATTTTCGGTATTGTCATTTTCACTAATGCTGTTACTTTCATTCATTGTTGTTATTTTCATTTATATTGTAACTGTTGTTATTTTTGCTTATATTGAGATTGTTATTATTTTCACTTATGATGTGATTGTTATTGTTTCTATTACTTTCAATTATGCACTTGATTTGGAATAAAACATTGAAAATTTGATCAATGGCTTGACTATTAATGTGTACAGGTAATTCAGATTGAATATAATTTTGATGATGCATCAATAAATGCTGATTCTGGTTAATAGATTGAGGCCACTGTTGCTGGTGTTGAATATTCTGGCTAATAAATTAATGTATATTAAAAGGCATCTGAGACTGGGTACAACTTTGCTAATGAGGCTGAAGCTAATACTGGGGTTGAATTTGATTATTTTGATAAGGCTGAAGCGGCTGCTGAGGTTGGATTTGATTATTTTGATAAGGCTAAAGCGGCTGCTGAGGTTGGATTTGATTATTTGATAAGGCTGAAGCAGCTACTGAGGTTGGATTTGATTATTTTGATAAGGCTGAAGCAGCTGCTGAGGTTGGATTTGATTATTTTGATAAGGCTGAAGCTGATTAATAGGTTGTGTATCCTGTGTCGAATAGTAATTTCCAAACATCAAGAGCATTGATATTCTCGAGTATATTCCCAACAGTCTTCGGTTCTGTAAAGCAGAGTGTTAAAAGACATCTTACTATTATGAAGTTTCTAAAATGAAAAGCTTTTTAATAGTTTTTTTTTTGCTTCAAAAGCATGAAAATTTACTTTGTTTTAATAATAATTTCTTAAAAAGAGAATTCAATAATACCGCGTGTATTGTACAAACTTCATAAGTGTGGATGGAATTCAAAGAAGACTGCATAAGGGGTCAGTCAATAGACTTTTTTGACAGATCCCATGTAAGATAAACTTTTTAGGCTTCAAGAGATTATTTCTTTTAAATAGCTGTTCTTACTGTAATTCGATGATATAAAAATTTATTCAATAAATTTCTTAATTCAATAGTGTCGCGTGATATTGCACAAGGGACTAGTCAATAGACATGATATTGGATAGAATCTCATGTAAGATAAACTTTTCAGGCTTCAGAATCGTGTGTTTCAGTAAAAATATCATTATTATAAAGCGTCTATCACAACCATATCTGATACTGATTATGTTTGATATGAATTTATACATACTTTAAGACTTACTGTATATTGCCCTACAGCTTTTCTGGTGTGGAAAATCACGGGAAATTTTATTTTGTTTTCTTGATGCTCTAAAAAAAGATCGAAAATTCGAACTATCTATAGCAATCGACTAAGAAATTATGTCTTTTGAATTATACAATATCGATAACAAATGAATTTTTATACATATTCTATTTTTATGTATTTAAGCTAAATTTGGCGATAATATAAAAACCATTCTAATTTAAAGTTCAATTCTATGATATTTATAAACCGGTGTTTAACAATATCAAAAAAACCTGTTTTAAATTAGATTTAAGTTCAACATAATATGTTGAACTTAATTTTATATTACAGAATATTATTTTGTAATATAAAAATTTTAAAACTATATACCAGGGAAGTTTTTTATATTATTTCCAGATATTCACTTTATATCTTCATTTCTTAGAGAAAATTTTGATTTATAAATTCAGCAATTTGATTCTTATAGAATCAGATCTGTCAGGTATCCATGTTGGGATAACCAACTATAAGCTTGTGTTATATAAATACTAATTCATTTTGTCTGGAATTTTAATCTCATCACTGAGATGCCGCCTCCAAGAAGAAAATATCTCGGTGGTAATAGACTTGATAAAACCGCGGGCAACAAATTCAAATGTCCTAGTTGCCCAAACTTCAACTTTGATAGCCATAAAAAAGTTGTTGATCACGTAAAAGAGATACACAAAACAACGTTATTGGGATTAATATATCGACAAGATTCCAGAAGAGCAGAAGACTTGTTGTTTAAAAGAGATTCTCATAAAGTAGAGCCATGCAAAAAACTTGATAGACTTATTAATGAGTTAACGCGTGCCGAAGAAAAATATCTGCCTTTAACTGAACATAGATATCCTGTTAAACAAGTATTTGCTCAAAGTCGTCAGAGTATTTTGCAATTGCAAGAAAATTTTAAAACGTTTACCCAACACCAACTTAGTTTAACCCAAACTATTCTGAATAAAAAGTCTTAGCAGAAAAAGAAAAAGTAGCAACTACAATTGAGAAGTAATATTTTTTATTGAAATGATTTTTGCTTGAGATTAAGAGTTTATTTGTTGATAATTTTTTTTTAGTTTACGCAAAAAGGTTGCAAATCTTAAAAGCGAGCTTATTAAAAATAATAAACAAATCGAATCATTAAATGAAAGGCATAAAAAATTACTCAATTCATATGAAAGTTTACTGAATAATCATGCTATTCTTAAAGAAGATTACGTAGCGTTGTTAGAAAATAATAGTGATTATTATGCAGAACGTTGTCATCTATTAGTGCAAGAAAATAGTGTATTGGTTAAACAGTTAAGTTTTTTATATTAATATACTCTTTCATATTAAATACTATCATATGGTTAGATTTTTTATTATAAATATGTAAAATTTAGAATTATTTAAGAAATCGGATGGTTACACAAAAAAATCAGAATATTATATGATGAAATCGAAAAATTAAAGAAAAGAAATGAATTGCTTTCTTGTGTAATTGTTATAGATGATTAATAGTATTTAGGATTTTTTTTTTGAATAAAATACTATTAGTTGCTTACACCAATTATTGGATACAATTCTTAAATATATGTTTTACATCCCTTATTAGAATTGAACATTAGAACTAACTTTGAGGGAAGTATATTTCGTTTATTTTTATTTATTTCATTCATTCAGATATTCACTTTTCGTGTTTTATTAATGTTAGAAGAATCGAGATAAGCTTTTCAGAGTGGTTACAGTGAAGAAAGCACATTTTAGCTTTTCAGAGTTATTGCAGTGAAGAAAGGCTCCATCGTGATTTTATGTGAAATAGAAGTTTATACGGGTTCTCCTGAGTTAAGTAGGTATGACTAGAAGTGTAATTACACTTCTAGTTAACAATAAAGGAATCCCAATTTGAACACAAAAGAAGTTTTATTAGCATCACTCCTACTTAAGCGTATAATTATTTTAAAAACCTCTATGATGATATATGAAATTACGCTTATTAAATTACTTAAATCTGAGAGGTTTACCATATTAAAGAAAATTCCAATATTGTATTTCTCGTTTCGACTTCAAGATACTCTAATTCACCCCATTGTCTTTACTGTGAATTAAGCCTGAAAAGTTTATCATACATGAGATTTCGACAAAACTTTTGACAGACATTCACAAATCAAGGAGGGGAATTCAATAAAACTACTATTATTATAAAGTTTAATTATAATAAAGAAATCAAGGCATAATGCAATTTAAAGAACCATAATACATGATAAATTTAAAAAGAAATCAAAGTATCAAAAATAATCTAATTTAAGTTTATACGGTATGTAGAATAATTACTTTATCAATATTCTAAAATTTGTGAATTCGTTAGTGTTACGTGATATCTTACTTTGTAATATCTGATGAAGTTTTACTTTTTATCCAGTAAATAAACTTCTTAATTCAATGCCTATGCCATTTTGATCCAATAGCCACCTTCAGCAGCTATCATCACGTGTTATTTACTTCAAATGTAATGTCAAAAGTTTTGACAAAATCTCATGAATGATAAACTTTTCAGGCTTTAGAATCACTATTATAAAGTCATATCTGAAATAATTCTCGCGTGAAACTTTATTTTGTTTGCGTGATGCTCTAAAAAAAGGTTGAAAATTTGAACAAGTTATAATAATTGACTAAGAGATTATCTCTTTTGAATTATATAATATCAGTATAAACGAATATATAGTTTTCTACTATTATACTTTTTTGATATTTTTTATATGTAGCATATTCTAAAAATTTTAGTTTATTTAGTATAAAATTTTTATGTAATATAAAATTATAACCTGCAAGTTGTAGATCTTATTGAAAACTGAACAAAAAATTATATTATTACGAGAACTAAAAATATGATTGAATTTTTCAGAAGTAATATAAGTATAATTTATTTATGTTACTATTTTTAACCGACTTTAAGTAATATTGTAATTCCAAATATATCCAAGCCAAATTTGGCACTAATTTAAAAGCCACTCTAATTTAAAGTTCAATTCAATTATAGGATTTTTCATACAATTACCTTTATTGTTATCAATATATTTAAAACCGCATAAAATTAACGTTATTAACAATATCAAAAAACCTGTTTTACTGTAATTTCCGGATCTTAATAGCCTTCTTGAAATTATGATAAAAATAATTAATAAACAAATTAAGTATAAATATAAAATTTATATTGATAGCAGCATTAGTTATAAGTAATATTATTTATACATTTTTCTAGAATGTTAACATTTGTCTTTGCAAACTTCAGGCGTCTAATCACAATTATACCTGATATCTAGTGATGTGAATGATTCTTAATTGTCGCATTTAATGATGGGAACTGAACTAACAATATCATAGATTATTTATATTATAATTTATATGTTTCACGTGACTTTTTATGCTTAAAGATCAAAAACGAAAACAGGTTTATATATAACTATTTATACTACTTGAAATGTTATATTAAATTGATTTTTGTATATTACTGTACTAGAGATGAGATCCGTTATTTGTTTTTGGATTACTTTATTGATATATAATGTGATTTAATTCTTAGATAGAATCTCGAAAAAAATGACTCGAAAAAACTCAAACATTAAACATTTAATTAATACTCTTAATTCACCTAAATCAACTCCAAACCAGATTAAAAATACATTCTTTAAGTATTTTGAAAGTACCAGAGACTATTATAAACGTCGGCTTAACAATAAAGTGATAACACATGAAGAATACGAAAATTATGACAAACTTCTTGATGCTTTAAAAGCTCAAATAAAATTTATGATCACCAAAATTATAAGATTAGAAGGAAGGATCAACAGATTAGATAATAATGATATTAATTTTTTAACCGAAATAAATTTTTTAAAAAAAGAAAATCATGATTTAATAAAAGAAAACGAAACCCTAAAGAAGGAAAATGAAGCGTTCAAAATTGTCATCTCACATTCAGCTGGGATATATAGGAATAATGAAGAACAATATGAAAGAACGATTCAACGACAAAGAAATGAGATAAATTGCTATCATCAAATTTTTCAAGTATTCGCCTCTTACTGTCAAGAAAATAGTATTGGTAAATTTGTTTTTTCTTTTTTTCTTTTAACTTTTTATTTTAAAATCACCTAACTATATTTTTCCTTAAAGATTGTAATATAATTAATTCTTTTTTACAACTAAACGAAATTGATACTCGAATATGTTATTCAAGTTTTAATGATGCCGTTAATGCATCAAATAATTTGAAAAAAGTTGAACTTAATCAGAACGAAACAGAAATTGAAGAATCTTCTCATCTACATCGAACATTTTCTTTTATTGAAATCGAAGAAAATGAAACCATCCAGGACGACGAAGGAGAATGCTCCAAATTTGTAAAAGGAAATAATAATTTTGATTGAATTTTGAAATCTGCTTTCAATGTTTTTATTGTTTTTTTTTACCATAAAAACTTTAAATTTTCTATTAAAGCTGATGGAGCTTTTCCGTAATTTGTTGAACTTAATTACCTTATCCATGTTCGTGTAATTTCATTCCGTTATTGAATAACAAATAAAATTCTGTATCAGATATAAAAAATAAGACAATCTTACTTGAAAATAAAGTATTACGAAATGCTTACATAAATGTTTCTATTTGAACCCACACGTCTATCTCAAATTTTTAAACTTTTGTAAAATATATTAAACTAATGGTTTATTTTAAAACTATAGTTAACTACAGTTTGAGTTAGTGATGTGAACCAAACATTGAAAAGATTATTTTAAATCGGTGAATATCCATAGATTTAAAGTAACTCATAGATTATTTATATTCTTTATAATTTTATGGTATTTTATTTATATTATTTGTAAATTATACTACCTTGACAATTTTGAACTTAAAATTCTCAATAAGTATCTCGTTATTTTAGCGCTAAAATACAATCCAATTAACAAAAACAATCAAAGTTCTTTATTATTTATCAATTGCAAGGATACACAAATTTCATTTTAATAATGCAAAATAGGAGATAGTTATTAACGAAATTCAATTAAAGTAATTCGTTGCCTCTGAGAGTAATTGATATTTTATTTTGTGAGCATATAAAATATAATAAAAATTAATACATTTATTTTTAAAAAGTAAGTTGATATAAGAATAAATAATTAAAAATAAAATATATAAAAAAAACTCTTATCAGAATATAATTTCATCATTTAAGAGCATAATAAATGCGAGATTGCCGGTTCAGCAATCCATCCTATATTTCTTGTTCAGAAAAAATAAAAAGATGGAACAGCCAATATGGCAATCCATTCCACATGATTTAGGAAAAAAAAATATAGAAATCCTTGAAAAAGAAAAAAATATTATATTCAAAACAAAAATGAAATACATAAAAAAAAACTCTTATCAGAATATAATTTCATCATTTAAGAGCTAATAAATGCGAGCTGGCTAGTTCGGCAATCCATCCTACATTTCTTTGTTCAGAAAAAATAAAAATATGGAACGGCCAATATGGCAATCCATTCCACATCATGATTTAGGAAAAAATATATATATAGAAATCCTTGAAAAAGAAAAAAAATATATTATATTCAAAACAATAAATCAAAGTGAGACTCTCCTCAAAAAAAAAAAAAAAAAAATTAGTATATATTAAATTATATTAATTCAAAATAAACTCAAAATAAAGTTACTTTCTTGTTCACGCTTCATGCTTGATTCTTTAAAAGATATCTACATTCGATTAAAAATATTACATTCAGTTTCAACGCTTTCATTCTCGAAGATAATGAACATATGGATACAGATGAACATTTGGAACCTAATTTACAGAATTTTTGCATTAATCTCATTTTTGGTATTAAATAAATTATGAAGTCATTATCGTATATCTCTCAGAATTTACAGACTTTTAATATCATTTTATAACCATTTGTAGCAATAACGAACAGCCCCACCGAGACACAGTCTTCATTAATACTACACCAGCCTTCAATTTTTTAATTTGTTGGAACTTATATAATCTATCGTTTCTTTAGTTCTTGAAGATCCACTTCTTGTTATTCAACGGGATTCTTTCCGCTCAATTGGAGGTTTTTTCTTTTTTCCTTGAAGTTAGAGTCATTCTTTTGAAGGCAACCGCTCAGAATATTAGCGAATGTGATTGATTTAAGTATTATTTTGAATTGATACAACCACTTTTATATAATTTATCATCATATGCGGTTACTCCTCTAAGCTGATAACATCCTGACACGGATGTCTGACAGATTTAATCTTGTTAAAGATCAAATTGCCAAGGTGGATATCCCAACACGGATACCTGACAGATCTGATTCGATAGGAATCAAATTCCCGAATTTATGATATCAAATTTTTCCCTAAGAAATAAAATATAAAGTGAATATCCGGATATATAAAATGAAAGAAATAATAAAAAAAACACTCTTAGTATTCTTTAGTTCGATAGATAGCGTAGAAAAGTAATGGTTTATTGTTATTTATAATTGTTGAATTGAGTAATGGATGTTAACTAAAGTTATTATAGTTACAATTTATATAGTTTTTTGTTCATATTATGTACTAGCGGAATGATCTGGTATTGTAAATAATTTTTTTTTATATATTGCACACCGAGTGAAGAATCAGTCATGTAACATTGACGTTTCCTCCTGTTTAGAGGTGTGGTGAACTAGTAGTTAATATAAATAAACTGTAGTTTATTGTAAAACTGTAGTTTTAAAATAAACTACAGTTTATTTATATGTACTTAATTCACAGTTCATTAAGTAAAATTAGGTCAAAACAAAAGTTCACGCATTTTGATAAATCAAAATTGTGCTTCGAAAAATTTTCTACATATATTTAAAATGTGTTATAAATAGTCCTAAATAATTCTAAATAACCTGAAAAAAATAAAATGTCCCCTCCACGTAAATCAAGTGGAAATCCAGAATGCCCTCAATGCGGTAAACTTTTTAAAGATATCAACGGACATGTTAGAATGATACATAAAACAACATTAAGTTTATTAAAACAAAGAAAAAGAAATTATCAAAATTATAACGAAGATCGAACTAAACAAGAAAGAAGAAATGATAGATTATATAATAAAACCCAAATGATTAAAAAAATTGATGGATATTTGAGGATTCTCTATAGTCAAAACGCCAAGTACCCGAAGACGGATTTATTTTTGACGATAAAATTCAATGGTTCAGTCGCTTAAGAGAATCTGCCAGAGCTGTGAATGATGACGATCTTTCAATTTTTCAATCAATTTATTCAGATTTTAGTAATATAAAAAAAAAGAGTGATGAAGAAATTAAAATGTGTGGTATTTTTTATCAAAAATTTTTTTTAAAATAATATTTTTAAGTAAGTTACTAATTGATATTTCTTACCTAGTTTACGTGAAGAAGTCAGACATCTTAGAGATGAACTTAAGAATATTAAAAATAAACTCGAACTTCTAGAATGAGAAAATGACGCAGATTCAGATTCGAATTCCTGAAACTTACAACAGATGGAAATGGACATTGACTAAAAGAATACAGAAATTAATAACTTGACAATAGAAGTCACGAACCTGAACTTGGTCAATAGAGAAAAGAGTGACTTGATTAAAAACTTAAAAGCTAAAGTAAATTTTTTTTTTCAAGATTGTAAAATTAACGAGTGACCAAATTATTAATTTTCATATTTTTAATAATAGATTGAAGATTTAATAAGTGAGACTGAATTATTAAGAGATAACTTTAGGTTAGCGGATGCCGAAAGGAGCCAAAACACAATAAGAGTAAGTTTTAATTATTTTAGTACTTTTTAATACATCTTTTAAAAATTTCTAATATATTTTTATTATTATTTGTAGATGAATAATGAACTAGCTAAAAGAGATTATGCGAAAAGAAAATGTACAACTTTAGTAGCACAACATGAAAGCGAGCTAAGAAAAAGAGACAAAAGAGAAACTGATCTTTATTCACAAACTGATCTTTTAAAAAACAGGGTCAAGTACTTAGAATTACTGTTAGGTAATGAGAGTTCAATTTTCTTAGAGATGAATCATTCTAATGTTATGATTACTGATACTCAGAGAACAATTGATGATAGTGATTGTTAATTAATATTATGCGAAATTATCTCATTTGAATGAAAATAAAATTTCTAATTTTTGCAAAATTGAATAAAATAAAGTAACTTGGGTAACTCGAATAAAACTACGCAATAAGTTTCCAAGAAAGTTGTAGCATAAACGGAATTAAATACTGCTAAGTATTCATCACATTATTGTAAAGGCTTTGTTCGATGTTTCATTCTTCGTAAATTACTTTTTACATATTTCGGTATATAATAAAAAACTATTATAACATGCTTTTGGCAAGAAGCATCCATTATCATATGCGTAAATAGTAGAAATATATATCAACCAATCATGTGATTATCTAAAATTATAAATTAATAACTTTTAATAGTAAATATTCATTATTTACATACTATTTAGTTTTCATTTACAAGTTTCGGAATTCAACTTGCTTTGCTAGAACAGGAGCTAGAACATTACCAAAATTAAGCCTTAATTTTGCCCAAATTCATGAAACTACCTTTTATAATTCGTTCTCCGACAGCAACTAGAGGCTGTCAGAAAACAAACTGGGTTCGAATAATAAAATTTAAATTATCAACAATATCGATATTGAATTATATAACAAATTCAAGCATAATCCCGAGCTAAATTATGCATAACTCCTGGTAAAATCAATTCCGGACAAAACTATAACTCCAGGAAAAATCAAACTATAATTCCGGGCAAAATTAAGATTTGTAACCTAGAAGTTGTTTGTAGGAATGCTATAACATTGATTAGAATCATATGAGTTAAAGACTTGTAACCTAATGCACAAAGTAAGAACGCCAACTGAATACTTTACTTATTTGTCAAAAACTTGAATAATGCATGGAGTTGTTTGTGTGTGGGAATGCCAACTAAGTTTTTTAAGGAAAAATCTACAAACCAATAAAATTATAGTGATTAGAATCATACGAGTCAAAGACTTGTAACCTAATGCATGAAGTTGTTTGTGTGTGGGAATGCCAACTATATCTTTTAAGGAAAATCCACAAACACCAATAAAATTACATTGATTAGAATTATATGCGTCAAAGATTTGTAACCTAATGCAAGAAGTTGTTTGTTTGAATGCTATAACATTGATTAGAATTATATGAGTTAAAGACTTGTAACTTAATACACAGAGTAAGAACGCCAACTGAATACCTTACTTATTTGTCAAAAACTTGAATAATGCATGGAGTTGTTTGTGTGTGTGGGAATGCCAACTAAGTTTTTTAAGGAAAAATCTACAAACCAATAAAATTATAGTGATTAGAATCATACGAGTCAAAGACTTGTAACCTAATGCATGAAGTTGTTTGTGTGTGGGAATGCCAATAAAATTACATTGATTAGAATTATACGAGTCAAAGATTTGTAACCTAATGCAAGGAGTTGTTTATGTGTGGGAATGCTATAACGTTGATTAGAATCATATGAGTTAAAGACTTGTAACTTAATGCACAGAGTAAGAACGCCAACTAAATACTTTACTTATTTGTCAAAAACTTGAATAATGCATGAAGTTGTTTGTGTGTGGGAATTTCAGCTAAGTTTTTTAAGGAAAAATCTACAAACACCAATAAAATTACATTGATTAGAATTATATACGTCAAAGATTTGTAACCTAATGCATGCATTGAGTTGTTTGTGGGAATGCCAACTATATCTTTTAAGGAAAAATCTACAAACACCAATAAAATTACATTGATTAGAATTATACGCGTCAAAGATTTGTAACCTAATGCAAGAAGTTGTTTGTGGAAATGCTATAACATTGATTAGAATCATATGAGTTAAAGACTTGTAACTTAATGCACAGAGTAAGAGCGCCAACTGAATACTTTACTTATTTGTCAAAACTTGAATAATGCATGGAGTTGTTTGTGTGTGTGGGAATGCCAACTAAGTTTTTTAAGGAAAAATCTACAAACCAATAAAATTATAGTGATTAGAATCATACGAGTGAAAGACTTGTAATCTAATGCATGAAGTCGTTTGTGTGTGGGAATGCCAACTAAGTTTTTTAAGGAAAAATCTACAAACACTAATAAAACTACATTGATTAGAATTATACGCGTCAAAGATTTGTAACCTAATGCATGCATGGAGTTGTTTGTGGGAATGCCAAGCCAACTATATCTTTTAAGGAAAAATCTACAAACACCAATAAAATTACATTGATTAGAATTATACGAGTCAAAGATTTGTAACCTAATGCAAGGAGTTGTTTGTGGGAATGCTATAACAGTGATTAGAATCATATGAGTTAAAGACTTGTAACCTAATGCACAAAGTAAGAATGCCAACTGAATACTTTACTTATTTGTCAAAAACTTGAATAATGCATGGAGTTGTTTGTGTGTGGGAATGCCAACTAAGTTTTTTAAGGAAAAATCTACAAACCAATAAAATTATAGTGATTAGAATCATATGAGTCAAAGATTTGTAACCTAATGCAAGGAGTTGTTTGTGTGTGGGAATGCTATAACATTGATTAAAATCATATGAGTTAAAGACTTGTGTAACCTAATGCATGCATGGAGTTGTTTGTGTGTGGGAATGCCAACTAAGTTTTTTAAGGAAAAATCTACAAACACCAATAAAATTACAGTGTTAGAATCATACGAGTCAAAGATTTGTAACCTAATGCAAGGAGTTGTTTGTGTGTGTGGGAATGCTATAACATTGATTAGAATCATATGAGTTAAAGACTTGTAACCTAATGCACAGAGTAAAAACGCCAACTAAATACTTTACTTATTTGTCAAAAACTTGAATAATGCATGGAGTTGTTTGTGGGAATGCCAACTATATCTTTTAAGGAAAAATCTATAAACACCAATAAAATTACATTGATTAGAATTATACGAGTCAAAGATTTGTAACCTAATGCAAGGAGTTGTTTGTGTGTGTGAATACTATAACATTGATTAGAATCATGAGTTAAAGACTTGTAACCTAATGCACAGAGTAAGAATGCCAACTGAATACTTTACTTATTTGTCAAAAACTTGAATAATGTATGCATAGAGTTGTTTGTGTGTGGGAATGCCAACTAAGTTTTTTAAGGAAAAATCTACAAACAACAATAAAATTACAGTGATTAGAATCATATGAGTCAAAGATTTGTAACCTAATGCAAGGAGGTTTTTTAAGGAAAAATCTACAAACACCAATAAAATTACATTGACTATAATTATATGAATCAATAATGTGCCAACTAAATTTTTTAAAGAAAAATCTACAAACATTACATTGATAACGTAGAATCATACGAGTCAAAGACTTGTAACCTAATACATTGCACAAGAGTGAGGAGGACGCCAACCAAATATTGTCTTATTTGTCAAAAACTTAATACATTCTTATACAAAAAGATTCTTTATATGTGACAATTTAGTACTGCACGTATCATATATTTTTATTATTGTTATTAATGAGGTTTTGCTTAATAAATTTATTTCTAATTATCCTAAAATTGTTATATTTTCAAACTGTAATCATAATTATAATGAAAATTACCTTTAAAAAATGCTAAGCTAAATCATAATTACTATAATGAAAACTATTAAAAACGACTACGTAAACTAAATCATAATTACTATAAATGTTTTTATCATAATTTAATATTGGTTACGTCATATTAAATATTCATAATTTTTTTAAATTCATTTATGATAGGTGTAATATCCTTATCGGTTATAATTGACATCGGAAATTTTGCTCGTTCAAAGAAATCGTATCTAGAGTTTCCTAACTGTCTTGTTGCAGCAAGCAAATTTCTAGCAAATCTCATATTACGACTTTTCTTTCTTTTATTTTTGTAGAAGAAATATGGATTTCCCTAGAAAGCTTGGTTTTAGGTGTATTTTTACTGTTCTCCATTGTTTTTGCATATTCATTGATTATGGCTTTGTCATCATTGCCGGGTTTTGCCGATATTAATATATCGATAAGGAATAGTTCAGACAAAATAGGTTCAAAATACATGGAACGCTCCAAATATTCTGAAAGCTTTATTCGATAGCTTTTCCATGATTCAGGATCTGTTGAATTTGGTAAGGAAGGTTTAATCTTTTCATAATATGATGGATTTCGAATCTGTTCAATAAATTTTTTTTTCCAATCATCGTTTGATAAAGAAGGTTTTATATCGTCGGATTCGGGATCACTCATTATAAAGGTAAAATTATTGTTAACGTATTAGTGCTAACATCTTAAATACTATTCTCTTTATAATTTTGGAAAAGATCAGAAGAATTTTGATTGGCTGATTTGGTAAATCTTGGTTCTTTGTAGATGGGTAACCCCGTTATTTTCCAAATTAGGTTTAATATAAGCGAATTAAAATACGATAGTTAATACAAATTGCTAGCTTTGAAAAAACACTCTAGAGCAATTTTTAGTAGAACATTAGAATATCAATAAACATATAGCGTATTTACGTCATTATTCAAATTTTATACTTTTGACTATAGTGGTGAAATTAATTTCACCAATTTCAACAATATTCCACCAGCATCTATACTTTTGATTACGAGTTTTTATGTAAAAGAAGATAATCCTCCAAGTTACATGTGATAGTCAAAAAATAGTATAAATTGTATAGTTTATGAAAAACTACAACTTTAAATGAAATAAATAGATATGTTTTAAATGGAAATTCATCAGGGAAACAAAAATCTTTGAACCTTTACTTTAAATTGCAAAAACTTTTAAATTTCAATTGTTTTTAATATTTAAATTGGCACCAATCCATCATAATCTGGATGTCCAAATCCATTATTTCTGCTAATAACTACGTTAAAAAAGTCTTCTATAATTTGTATTAAATCTTTTATATTTCGTATTATAAACATATCTAAAGGTTCAGGTTGGTCGATCCCAAAAGCTCCATGTACAATTGGCTCATAAGGCTCAATGTACAAATATAAATGGTGAGATTTTTTGATACTATTAAATTGACCGTAAATCAATACAAGTTTGTAATATAGTTTCAATGGAATGAGCAAATAAAAATCTGCTTACGTATAAATAATTAAAAGTATTAAAAATTCCATAAAAGAATTACTGCCAGGATAACTGTCCAATTCCATCCATTACAAATTTTACTGTTTCTATAGTGAAATAGTCTTGTTTCTTCTCGTTCAATTATTAAATTATTCTTTTCCATTTTAATAATCTTGGTTCACAAAGTTTTAAATAATAGAAGTTCTGAATAAATATGAGAAAACCGTAGCTGCTTTTATACTATTTCCTTAAATCCTCTTAAAATATAAAATTATGTATATTTATTTAATCGCATATAATATTTTAAATTGAGTAACAGAGCAGCATTATTAACAATCATGAACAAAGCCTTTTGCAATAGTGTGTAAAGAATTGAAACATTAAACTTTGCATAGTATTTTATACGCGTATAATTGTAACAGATCAACATTATATATAATACTGTACATACACAATACAGAATTTCTTTTTAATGTTTTGTAAAATAGGTAATATGAATAACCACGGCGAAGAGCATAAATTAAAGCAAAATTGAATTAATCATTTCCTTATTTGCTTATTCTTACGCTTAAACTTTCTTGGAATATTATTGCATAGTATTTATATTTTTTTCACATATTTAAAAAATACGCGTATTAATTGCAGCACTATATACACGAAAAATATTATTAATCATACTTATCTCGGAGTTTCATTTAATGCTTTGCAAAATAGGTAATACAAATAACCACGGCAAAGATAGCATAAATTAAAACAAAATTGTTTTAATTATTTCCTTATTTGAACAAGTTCATTACGAAAAAATGTATTAAAAGAATCATGTAAAATCTAGTTTTCAGAATTGACTAAAAATTACAATTACAAAATGTCAAGTAAAAAGCTCTTAGCGCTATTGCTAAAAATTGCATATTTTCTTTTGCTGAAAATTTTTTATAAATTTCCTGACTTTAATTTTTTTGACTTCTTTGATTATTGCTATTTTGATTTTTGCATCTTCGATATTAATTTTGAACATGATTCTGATTCTATCTTTCTTGTTGTTCCCTGGTCTCGTTGTCGGGTTTTTCGTATTATTTACGAGTACTATCTACAAGTCTCCTGAACCTATTCCCTCCATTAATAGAGAAATAAACAAAGGCCAATATGTCACCGATGATACAATGCGTTTTTTTAATTTTCCAACTTTATTCAAAAGATTTATTCCTTCTCATTCTTAAAATAATCGACCAGCTCTTAAACAAAATATCTACCATCTTATAAAATCAGCTAGAAAACAATCTCAATTTTTACTTGACCATATTTACTCTCTTAACAAATCAATTACTGTTCCATTTGAAATAGTATACTCAATTTTCACTAAATTCAAACATACAAAAAAAATTTCTTTATACCAAATTGTCAAAAAAGAAAATAAAGTTATTGAAAAAATTGTAAATTTACCTGAA